>ML786703.1:281234-372075 GCA_009831015.1 Picea engelmannii | reverse complement strand
CAGTTTTCCCCACTCAGCTTGCCTTGCCTGTGGAAAATCTTCTCCATGACTATGAAGGGGAACCTAATCTTATGCTCAGAAGAATTCATCAGATGGTGGAGGTGCAGCAAATCAGAGAACAAGTCCTGGACAGAGCTTACAACAATCAGCAGAAGATCAAACAGGCTTTTGACAGGAAGAATAGGAAGAAAGAGTTTGGACAGGGTGATCTGGTGCTCAAGTGAGATGCACCGAGGCAAGAGAAGGGCAAACACAGTAAATTTGATGCCCTCTGGTTCGGGCCTTTCAAGATCCTTGAAGTATTTTCCAATAACACCTACAGGTTGCAGGATCTGGAAGGCCATGAAGTCTTCAATGGCCCAGTTAATGGGCATTTCTTAAAGAAATGTTTTATGTGAGCCACAGTCGGCTCGTTTTGTTTAGTTTTGTAAATATTGTTTTGTGTTTTTGTTTTTCGTTTTTTTTTGGACTAATAAATGACTCCATAGCCCAATGGCAAAGGCACTAAGTCTGCAAAGAGTTCTTAGAGCATCACAGGGACGACTCTATCCCCCATGGAGCCAAATGTTAGCGATATTTCTCGCTAAGGGGGTCAGATATCAAACGAATGGGTTAAAACCCACTTGTCCAAAGTTTTGGGCGACAATGCGCCCGTGGTAAACAGCAAGCAAGATCGGGCGGTCCAGATGAGCGCGCCCGGATCAACGGCGCACGGAAAATTCCGGACCCTCCTTGCCTTTCGACCTTTAAGCAAGGGGGGGGGTCCAGAATCGGGGGCGCATCTCTCCGACGGTCCAGATGAGCGCGCCCAGATCAACGGCGTTGAAGACCATTCCGGACCCCCCCCCGCCTTNGTGGGTGCAGCTTCCAACGGCCATGATGGCAGCACCCTAATCAACGGCGCTCGTGCAGCCCCGCTCTTCTCAACTGCCCTGTGCTTAACCAGTGTGGGTCCTCCTCCCATCACTTCACTTTCCTTCTTCCCGCCTTCCCCTGTTGCCACATGCCACTTATCTATTTCTCCTCTCTGGCTTGCATGGCCTCCCCTTCTTTTCATCACCCACTCATCGCCTGCCACGCATCCCCTTCTTTCCACATCAGTCTCTCACCCGAAGGTGAGTCCGTTTCTCCTGTCTTCGTCCCATCTGCCTGGTTGTCCCCTTCCACGGTTCATCCCCTATTTCCCCCCCCCCTTCGGTCATCACTCTCACTTCTCGTCATCACTCCTATCATACACCATGGCCTCCGCGATGACCCTCATGTTCGTCCCTCAAGCCATTCAGTTGTTCCAGGTGGCAGCACGAGAAGTATTCCCTATCTCGAGATGCTAAGTTGGCTGGGTCGTTACCAATCCCAAGAAGAAGTTATTGAAGCGGTTGGTGGTGGTTAGACATCGTCTCCTCCATAATGGGGATGTCCTGCAAAGGATTAAAAGCACATCGATTCGCCGAATAAACTGTCAGAAGACTGATCGCGTCTGCCATAAGTTGCACGACCATTCAAAGATCGCAGTTCCGTGTTGTCAGAAGCCATGCAGACGCAAAGCCTTAAATGCAGTTTCTTGGTTCCGTCGCTGTTGTTATTTTGAGTATATGTAGGCATTTTTGCCATTTTTGCATCTATCGATGGTAGAGCTAAGCTCCCGACTGTAAAGTTTCAGCCATACTCTGGTTTTCCGGGTTATGCCTCTGTGTTTGAGACTTCTTGGTTTATAACAAACAGTTTCCTTTCTTATCCATCTTGGTTTCATCTTTTGCTGGGGGTTCACAGTTGAAGGATTCATGTGGACTTAACAATCTTGTTGCGATAAAGGATTTGTTGCGACATCTTTGTATTTTCTGGTATTTGTGTTTGAATATAAAAGGATTTTGTGTTTGAATGCATTTCTTCCTCAGTCTGTTGCATACCTGATGTCTGTGATAGACCATTACGCCCTTCTCACGTAAGTCTTCCGCCTACCCACCCTTTTACTAAGACTCATTGTTTGGAGTTTATCAGGACCTCACTCGTTCATGCATGCCTGGTCTAGTTTCTGAGTTGAGATTGTGTTGTTTTGAGTCTTTCCTCCATTTGATCACCCTTTAAACAAATCGTGACATTAAACTGATGGGCTTCGGGCTCTGCTCCTGCTAGCAATCCAGGGGTGACTTCCGAAAGCCAACATGTTCATTCCCAAGAATATCAAAAAATAACTCAAACCAATAGTCAACTACATTTTGTGGTTGCTCAAGTTGTCTCAAAGTGACTACGAGGTTTCTAGGTGTAGGGGGTGAAGCAGGGACTTGCACAATCTTAGGATAAACAATAGGTTCAATGGGTTTCTCTTGCATCTCAGTGCTAGGGATATTCTGAAATACTTCTATGGAATTTTTAAATAACAAATTTTGTTTCAGAGGATCATACCTATCTTCTTTAAGTGTTTCTTTCTAGATATAAGGTAAATTATTAGCATTAGCTCTAGTCTTTTCCCCTCCTTGAGTGACGATATTAAGGTTGGGAAATTGTCCTTTAATAACTCTCTTTATTTCTGAACAGATGAGGTTAGTTCCTCGTTGATGTACCTGATCTTCCCATTTTGCAATTAGTTATGGGCAGTCTTCAGTTGCGTTCACATTGGTTCTGCAGTGGGAGCACCATGGCTACCTCAGATGAGGATAGTCTCTAGCCATATGGCCTTGATCATCGTATTTGTAGAATCTGCTTGGTCCTCTTCCCCTAGTTCTTCCTCCACTGAAGTCTCCTTTGGCTCCACCTCCTCTACCTCTTCCTGGTCCCTGAGGAGTTTCATTCGCCCTGAATTTCGTTCGATCCAACCTGTCCGCAAGTGAATCCAATGCTCTCCACTGATTAGCAGTATATGTTCTAGATGCACAAAGATCACAGTGTACATTATTTGGTTCTTTTGAATAATTATGAATAATGTGGCATTGTCTCGGCCCATGCCCATGGATGTAAATCTCGCAATACTCGACTTTTGGTGTTGCTTGGCTCCTTGGAAAAGCATGATATGGGGTGGGGTTATGGAATGGTAAATTCGCAAATACTTGCTCAACTCCTCCTGTGGGTCCCGGTGAGGATCCCATCATATTCTAAGGAGGTCCCATTCCCCTCATTCATGGACACTCGTTCGCCATATGTCCTTCCATGTAACATCCGATACACCAAACCTGTGGTCATCCTGGTCTAGATATCATCAATTCTTGAATATTTTATGTAAGCGTTGATATTTTCCCTTTTATTTGCACTAAATTTGCATCTGTTGGGGGTCTAGTCACTTTCAGACTCCCCAGATATCCAATCATGGCTTCAATCTTCATTAATTGTTCCAATGTGTCTCTCAAAGTGTTTATCCGCCGTTGTGTTAACAAAATCCATGTCATAGGTAGTAATCCCTAAATATACCATTCTCATTGATGTTCCTTGTAAATTCAATGAGCTAACCTCCCTATAGCATCTTTAAACTACTGGCTATATTCCCAGGCTGATTCACCTTCCCTTTGTTGAATCTCGCACAACTCAGACATAGCTTGTTGTTCTAACTGAGGTAGCTTAAACTCTGTTATGAGCCTTGTCCGAACCTTCTCAAGTGTGAATGCTTGACCTTGCATTCTTGAAACTCCTATCTCAATAAACTTCATGTACCATTTGAGAGCATGACCTCTCAAGGTAGTCTGGAACTCAACCAACTTATTCGCATCCGAGGTCCCTCTGGACCTCCATATTGCTTCACACAAGAACTAATGTTGCTCAACATCTTCGTCTCTTGTACCCTTGAATTCTGGGTATCGAGAAATCGAACCTCTTGCGTGACCATCCATTGTTGATCTTGTTGCTCCTATCAAAATAAAACCTAACTATCCTACTTGTGACCTGCCAAGGGATCCCAATATCCTCCCTATACTCACACTTCCTGGTTGTGAGTGACTAACTAGTTGTACTAAAACAAAATTAGCATAATAGGGTAGTATTGTATTTACCACTTGTATAGAAGACACTTGGGGTATGGGTGATTCAGGGTTGGCACCACTGGCTTTAGGGTGGGTTTCTTTTATCTAGGGAGTCTCGTTCTCTTCCTCTGGAGTGGTCTCTTCGGCCATATTCCCTATCTTTCCTAGAATTGGGGTTGGATATTCTCTCTCCTCTTCAAGATCCATTTTGACTTCCTTCTACCTTCCTTCTACACCTTCTCCTTCTTGTCCACCCTCCTGGGGAATTATTTCTCTCTAGGCTTCTCTCTCACTTAGTATTTCACTGTCCAGTCTTTCCTGTCGTCTCATCTTCCACAACTCTTCCTTTTGTTTTTCCTCTACTTCTCCTGGTATGACTTATTTCCACAACTTCTCAGACTATCTTAATTCTTTCTTTATCTTGTCACACCACCACTGTGAACTATGGCAACTCTTTTAAAGTCTCACTCGTCTCTTGAGTCCATTTCTTATTGTTTTCCCCGTTTGTCAAAGAAACCTCTCCCCTCTCTTAGGCCATGAGTTCGCCCCAAACTCACCCTACCCCAAGTGAGGATGTTTAAGCTACCATATCAGTCGGGGGCATAGTCAACATACCCTCTTCCATAAATAAAACCTTAACCCATAGGGGAATTTCTCTCAACAGTCTTCCCCTTGTGTCTTTCTTGAAATCTGATTCTTCTCATGAAAATGATTGGTGATTCTCCACTGCAAAATCAATAATGTATCCTTCTAACGTGGTATTGACAAAGAAATCAATCGCTCGTGTGACTGGATGATCCAACCAATGAAGTGTTGCAATCTTTTATGCATCCCAAGTACAGGTCCTCTTGACTCGTTCTTGGAATTTTGGAGCTTCTTGGAGCCTATCTATCTAGTGGAAAAGTTCTTTTGGGAACTTAACCCAGAATATCTCATATTGGTCACTCAATCTTTCTGATTAAAAGACTGCCTCTCTGTATCTTTCACAGATTTTCCCCTCGACTCCGCTTCTTTCCATATGAAGGCGTCGCAATTTCTTTTCCACCATTGGTGAATATTAGATATGTGAATTCATGGAATCATTCTCCCGATAGGTTCCCTTTTAACGCAAGTCAAGACAACATAACCATTTTGTTGGTGCATAACTGATCAAACCAGGGTCCTTCTCAGGCTACCAACAAAAGGTACTGTGTAGTCTAGAGCGCTAACCTTTTCATCTCCTCTGAAGAGAATAAGTCTCACCCAAAGCGCAACCAATACATAAGGATAGGAAAGGGAAAGGAGAGTACTTAGCTAGTTTCAAAGAACCTTCAAGATTGACTATGATCTTGTGCAAGACAAGCTAACTACAGAATAGATCTCAGCTCATACATGCAAGAACTGAAGCTACTTAGGTTGAAAAAATAATTTATACATAGAAACATCCTATGGAACTTATGAAGCATAAAGAAGTATTGTAAAGATACAACGCACAAGCATAAACCCAGAATGACACATCATATTTCAAAATTTTGGATCCTTCTCTATATATTATCATCAAATCTTATCAGATACAACCTCAGAGATACAAAACAATGCTCTGTTATAGACCTTTGGCTCTCAACCCTTGTCGTAGGGCTCTATTTACCCAAAACTGTATATAGATTACATTTACAGAACTGAAATCCAACTTATCAACACAGACAACAACAAGAAGAACAACAACCCGACCAGAACAACAATGGGAGAACCCTTTTACAATCGTATTCATCCCATATATACAAGATGAGTAGAGTCTTTTGGATTTTGGGCTCACATGTTTTCTTGTTCTTTTCCAACTGCTTTTGTCCTGCTGGCATTGTGTTGTCCTTTTCGCAATTGATTTCTGTTACTTTTCCTTTCTCTGTTGTCCAACTTCTTCTATAGCTTGTGCAATGTGTGCTAAACCAAAACAGGGACTCTAGTCCTTCTTGCACAACTTCCGATCCAAAAACAAAGGGCCCAACACAATGCACCAACCACCTTCATGTTTTTTATGAATAGTGTTCTCAACAAGTTTTTGGACAAATTTGTGTTAGTTTTCATAGATGATATCCTAATATATTCTAAGATCATGGAATATCATGAAGAGAAACTCAAGTTAGTGCTTCAAGTGATGAGATAACACAAGCTCTATGCAATGTTTAGTAAGTGTTGCTTTTTCCAAAAACAAGTCCATTACTTCGGACACGTAATCACTAAGGAAGGAATGACAGTTGATCCTGACAAGATAAAATCCATTATGGATTTGTCTAGACCAATGGATGTAAATTATATATTATCCTTTATGGGCCTAGCAGGGTACTATAGAAGGTTCATATAAGATTTTTCCAAGATTGGTTATCCAATCACCTCCCTTTAAAAAAAGAGATTCAACTTTTTTGGACAACCGAGTGTGAAGAGGGATTTCAACAATTAAAACATTTATTGATTATATTCTATTTAGAATAAAATAGAATATAATCTTCTTTATATTTATATTTGTAATTTTAATAAATATAAAGAAGATTGTATTCTATTTTATTCTAATTATCAATGTAGATTCATCTTAATTTTAAATCTATTAAGTCAAAAGTGTAGATTCATCTTAATTCTAAATCCATTAAATAAAAAGTGTCTTGAAAAAAAAAAGTGTTGTCATTATTATTGTTGTTATTATTAATATTGAACTTAAACTTATATGTTTTTTTTTTTTTAACTTACATAAATGTTACTCACAAACCATACATTATAATATGGTAATCTTTTATTTTCTAAACAAAACATTAATGAAAATGATAATTATGTTTGTAAATCTCTCTTTATCTATGGACTTAAATTCATCTTAACACAAAATTTATCAAATGTCTATAAAAACGAAATTTCTTTTAAATACAAACCTTTTAATAATGAAAAAAACTCAAAAAAAATAATTATATGTAAAACCATTTCATCCTTCAACATCTTTTGGGAATTAAAATAAATATATAATTAATATTGAAAATCAAAATAAATATTTAATTATTATTATTTACTTTTGTTTTATTAAATGTAAATTGATATATTAAAATTTATTTTTTAATTTACATTTTCTAAGTTGTTGAATACAAAATTGTTAAAAAAATTATTTTCACATCTTAAAACTTTAACTATCATCCTAGTTTCTCACCAATAAAATTGCATTCATCCTAGTTTCTCACCAATAAAATTAAATTGTATTCTAATATTTGATTGGTTAAAAATAAGAGACTCCATGGACTTTGGTTTTGGTGGTTTTAAAAAAATATTTCCACGCCTTAAAACTTTAACTGTCATCCTATTTTCTCACGAGTCAAATTGTATTACAATATTTGATTGGTTAAAAATAAGATAATCTATGGACTTTGGTTTTGGTGGTTTATAAAAATATTTTCACACCGTAAAAGTTTAACGGTCATCCTAGTTTCTCACCAATAAAATTGTATTTTAATGTTTGTATTTTAATATTTGATTGATTAAAAATAAGAGACTCCATGGACTTTGGTTTTGGTGGTTTAAATAATGATCCCCATACCCTAAAAATGACATTGTTCTAAATTAGGGATAGAATTTGAGAGACAAATTATTCATCACTAAGTGATTTTTCTATCAAATATAATTAAAATTTGCTTATAATCTTCAACATTTTTTTTTATGTCCCTATGAAATATAGCTAAAAGTGGTTTACAACTATCAATTGTTTTTTTTAATTGTAAAAATTAATAATAATAAAAAAAAAAACCTAACCGTCTTGATTTACAACTCTAACCATGATTGTCATAACTAATATTTGTTTACAATCGTCATGTTCCTATAAAATATAGCTAAAAATTGTTTACAAGCATCCACTTTTTTTTTTTAATTATAAAAACTAATAATAAAAGAGAAAAAAACCTAACTATCTTGGATTTGAAATTCTAACCCTGATTACCATAACTAAAATTTGTTTATAATCATCAACATTTTTTATGTTCTTATAAAATATAGCTAAAAATTGTTTACAAACATCAATTTTTTATTATTATTATTTTGAATTTGAAATTCTAACCCTAATTACTATAACTAAAATTTGTTTACAATCATCAACATTTTTTATGTTATTATGAAATATAACTAAAAATTGTTTACAAACATCAATTTATTATTATTATTATTATTTTAATAGTAAACACTAATAATGAAAAAAAAAACCTAACATTTTGGATTTGAAATTCCAATTTCATAACTAAAAATTATTTACAAACATCAATTTTTTTTTTTATTTTTTTTTTTGAACAGTAAAAATAATAATAATGAAAAAAAAAACAAAAAACCTAAATGTTTGAATTTGAAATTCAACCCTGATTGGGATAGCTTTTTGGCTTCATCACGATTCCAAACGACGCCAAAACAAGACACTGCCACTAACAGTTACTTGACAAGCTTGTAAACAAGACATGTTACTGAACATTGACAATACTTTGACAACCTTGTAAGGACTGGCCTCTACAAAACGGGATAAAGACATGGAATTAGTTCAAACTGTCATAATTATTTCTTTATTTCTGATCATTGGATCGAATTCAGTCGGATCTTCATTTTCCTCCTCGTTTTGAGGAGGAAACAATGGTGGACAGAAGGATAGTACAGAAAACGACAGAGGCATGAGAATTCAAGACTCAAGAATCTATAAAAGGCAAAGTTAGTTGCACCTACCTCTCTCGCCTCTTTGTTGACTTTACATGTCTTAATGTATTGTGGACAGTTTAAAGCTATCTATACAACAATATCCCCATTTTTCTTTGCATCACTGTGCGAGGCCGAGATCATGGAAAAGGCTGTGAAATGGGACATGGTTGAGTGTAGAGATCGACATTGTTGAAATTCAAGCATACAATAGAGATGGAAAATGAAGGAACCAAAACCATGTACCATTTTGTACTAAACTTTCACTATGGGTATCACCAAATCCACATAAGGAGGCAAGAGTTTTAATATTGTCTTCCACACATTTGAAAGTCGTTAATATCCGTTTATTGATGCATTTTACTTTCTGCAATAATCCATTCACTTTTCACACCTTTTTCACTCTTTGTAATGATCCAGGTGCTTTTCATGCTTTTTCTTTTATGAGTATGTTTGTGCTTGTATTCATTGAAGGTATCTTGGTTTTTAGCAAATCCTTTGAATAAGGTTCATTAGATAGTAGTAGATAGTTATTTAATACAAAAGGGTCCACTTTATTGAATAAGGATTACTAGGTAGTTTGCACTTCTTAATAGTGGAACCATAAGTAATTAAGGGTTTTGTAGTCAAAATCTTTTAAAGAGCTAGGCCATTATCAAATATTTTTGTGAAGTATTGTTGTAATTTGAGCTCTGTTAAGAGAAATTTTACTCTACTTTAAGAGGTGAATGAACATTGCTTTCTTTTTCTGATAATTATTAATACAAGGGTATATTTTTCATATTTAATCTTATTTGTCTCTCATAGATATTGTTTTCTACATGTGTATTCTCTATATACCTAGTTTGTGATTCAAGTCTAAGGGTTAAGGATTAGTATAACATTCTCAAACTTAATGAAGAAGGTTTGTATTTTATTATAGTCCGAGCTAGTACTCGATACAAAGAGAGTACAAGAGAGTGTCAACTATGCGAGTGCACTATTTGGTAAGTCCTAATATAATGGAAGAATACACAACCTAAAGATGCTACCTAGGAAGTTGAAACAATTCTATAGTGTTTTTTGGTGTCCACACCTCCACCCTTAAGAATAACACTAGTTTTGAAAGGGAAGGGTGTGTTAGTGCTCTTCCCTAACCTCCCTACTTTGGTGTATTTAGGAGTTAATCAATTAATGTACAAAATGACATTCTTTGAATAAGGCCCATTATCTAGTTAATGTGTAGTGACTCAATCTAAAAGAAGTGTCATATTTATTAATTAAGGCTCATGACTAGGTTTTTTCTCATTGATATTGGGAACACAAGTAATTAGGGTTTTTCTAAATAAGAAATTATTTATAAATATAGAAGGCTATGTAAAATTTTGTCAAGTATTGTTAGTGTATTAGAGAGGTTCAATAAAGAGATATTTGATTCTTGTGGATGTAGGAATGAGACCTTGGGAAAAGAGGATTCTCCAAATTCATTGACACATCATAATTTAGTGTTTTTTTATTATCTTCTTCTTATGCATGCACATGGATTATTTTTATAGGCCTTACACCAAGACCAATAAAGACTATATCCCAATGGGAAAGGAAGTGTCAGTTGCATGTGGATTTTCATGCTTAAGTGGACATGGAACCACCCATTGTACCAGTCTTGAATGCTAAGGAGCTCAACTAGAGAGTACTCATGATGGGATTTTTGTCACTAATGCACCAAATGTGGTTTAAAACTCACTTATGGTCAATAGGAACAATCACGTGGTTGTGCATAGATTTTGCAAAAGTCACATTGTTGAGTCACATAGATAAACTATAAATCCACTTTGGATAGTTTGCTTCTCTATTGAGGATGGTGTATTAATTCCATCAACGTGCACTTTGGATTATTAAAATGATGGCCCTTCTAGTGATCACCTGTATAACTTTGTGAGCGATTTTTAGGTGATAACAATGATTAAATCCTTCATGGAAGAAGCTAGGCTCACTAAATGATGTTTTTTTTGTGAAAGTATTTATTCTCACTAAGATTCATTCCTTCGATAATCACCTTGTGGGCCTTTGATGGTAAAAATTTCAAAGTAGAAGGGATCCTTCACAACTTTCTTATTGAGTTGATCAGTAAGACAATTTCAATTTATGTTGAATTTAGAGACACACCCTTGGATTAGTACATGTTGTTGGGTTGGAACTATATGTATTCCATCAAGACACTTTCATCTTTAGTATTCCACATCATGCAACTTCTACATGAGGTAAAATTGGTTACTATTAACCATTTAAGTGAAATTACAAGTCATGTACCTAAATTTTATTCAAATCATAGAACATGTTCCCTTCATGGGTGGAATTTAGTTCATTCTCACTCTCACTAGCATTGCCACAATTCTTTTCAAGCACTATCCTTTTGTACATCATTTCTTAGGGTATGTCATTGTCTCCCCTTAAAATTTAATTATGTAGCTTTGTACCCCATACACATAATAAATTTTGATGTTCTAGAAGGGCCCCTACCTTCAAATAAGTTAACGGCTTGTCTTAATCACTATTGCATTTGGGTGAAAAATATGATATATGGAAATAATCAATTTTGATGGTTAAAATTATTCATACTATATCTTTTAGTTTTAATCTCGGAAAACATCAATGTATTGATGTGTCATGAAGACATATAAATACCAATGAATAAATGATATTTTGTGGAATTAACATGGTCAAATTTGATTAGAATAAATTTAAATATATCACTAAGAAATTGGTGTACCAATATGTCTCAAAAAAAATTAAATTTTGAAAGATAATATGATGATTGTCATATTTATAATATTTCTTATACTAAAAATGGTTGTGTGAATCCCATCATTCTTTCTCTACAAAGTTTGGATTTGCTCACATATTATGATTACTCTTAAATTCATGGACTAAATTTTATGTAAAATTTATAAATAATTATTTAATTTTATATATGATTTTTTTTTTATATATTATTATTTCATTGATGCATTAGTTGAAATTATTATAATATATAACATTTTCAAATAATTATTTAAGTGGTTCTACTACATCATTAATGTCAAATGATAAGGATACATGTTATTTCCCTTACAGAAAATTCAAAGGCATTACAGGAATTTTAAAGGCATTAAATAACTAATAGTTTTAAATACCATAGCTAGAAACATTATAAACATTATGCATTGTGAAGCTGGTCCATAACACTTTTAGTTTAATGGATTAAGACACACTTGTGGATAATAAATTTGATGATGTACAAGATTTAGTTATTTTTTTAGTTTAATGGATTAAGACACACATGTGGATAATAAATTTGATGATGTACAAGATTTAGTTATTATTGATAAGGAATGAAAATTACTATATGCAGGATCAAAGACAAATATCCCCTTTTTTATTTTGTTGTTGGTGTTTGAAGGTATTCAGTTATATTCAAATAACTATTTCAGTTAAATCTTAAAATATAAAATATAATTCTATATATGATTAATCATTTTTCTGTTTTTATTGACCCTTCTATAAAAGATGCAATAGCAATATTAACTCACATTCAATGCAATAATTTACCTTTTTTGTTGTAAGATATTATGGTATCATTTTATGAGATTTATTTATATATAAAAAAGAAACTATGTTAAACCACTTAATACATATTTTTTTTCTAATATATTATATGTGTGATAATGCTTTATGCTTTATAAAGTTTATAAGATATTCTCATTTCTTTTTACATTTGTTTGTACTTGTAAAATTCAATACCATTATTAAGACAACAATGACAAGTACTTGTAGATGATGTGCACTTCATTTTAAAGCTACTAATGATATATATTAAATGTGGTTATGGGAATGAGATTTCTAAAGTGAAAAATCTGATTTAGAATTTGCAAATATTGAAATCCAAAAATTGCAAAATTTATTTTATATTCTCATTTTAATATTTGGAAAATTGTTATTTTTAAAGTGAAAAGTCTACTTTTGAATGTGTTAATAGAAGTACAAATTTAGATTAAAAAAAATTGCAAATATCAAATCTAAATTTTCAATTTTATCAATATGATATTGATACATTTAAAACCAAAATTTTCAATCTAAATTTTCAATCTAAATTTTCAATTTTATCAATATAATATTAATACATTTAAAACCTAAATTTTCATTTTAAAAAATGTAATTTTGAACTTAAAAAAAATAATTTCAACCTAATAAGTCTTAAATTTAAATTAATCCTAATTTGATTTAATAAAATATAAATTATACACATAAAAAAATTATTCATATAGAAATATTTAAAATACTCAATATTCATTAAAATATGTCAAAGTCACTCTTAAAATTTTTTATTTTAAAAAAATCACAAAACTCTTTAAAGTTTTTACTTTAAAAACATTCCTTTTGATTGATTATAAACGTACAAAACCATAAATGAGTTCACATTTGTGTTGGGATAGATATTGCACGACTACTCCACATAAAGACAACATCGTCAAGTTTTACATGAAATAGTTTTTAATAAAAAAAAATATGGTTTAATATTTCTTAAAATTTTTATAGTTATAACTATTATTTTTTTTTACGAGATCATTGAATTTAACATTGAAACTTAACTTCTTATTAGTCCTTTCCCTTTAGGCATGGGATTATTGGTAAATGGTTTTCTGCATTTATATTATTCATACACAAGAATTGATGGCTTTTTCATGTTTTAACATAAAGTTTTAGGTAATTTGTGCATTTTTAAGTGACATTTCCTTCGTTTATCTAAGGTTTTATGTTTGACTTCTTATTTGGCCTCATATTGAGGCAAGAGGCTTTTCAAACATAGGGAACAGAGGGTTTGAAACTAAATAAATTGGATATGGAGAAAGAAAGGTGAATTAATACTAAGTTTCAACTTAACATTAATTCCCAAACATCAAATGTTTATTGTCTTTGGATACATAAAGTCCATAACCCCCTTTGCAATGTCTAGTGGTGGATTTGGTGTTAGTGTCTCACAATGACACTTGGTAGAGTGCGACACTTGGCAAAGTGCGAAACTTGGCAGAATGCGACACTTGGCACAGTTCGACACTTTGATGATTGCTTGGGAGCCGTGTCCTTGAGCACTTGGTCACTTTCATTCCCCGCACTTGGTAACTTCCATGTCCCTTGCAAGTACTATAAACAAATGCTTGGTTGCTTGGTATGTTATCGTCATTTCTCACTCCCCATATTGAGCATGGAGGTTGCATTTTTTTTAAGAAGGCCTTCTAATCACTCTGGAATCTCTACACAAATATCTACACAATGGCCTTTGTTGAACCATTCTACAAGAATATGTCTGGTCGGAGGCAAACACTCCCTTTCCATGTACCATATTTTGGAAGTAAGCCTTGTCAAATTTAGTAGCGGTGGAATCCAGAAAAGAACCTGGGCTGAGTACTGGGTTGTGCTTGGTGTTGGGCTATGTGCAAACCCTGCATATGAAAACTGTGGCTCCATGGTCGGATCTACGTTGCTCACTGCCCATATTTCCAGGATTCATTTCCTTATCCAAACACTATAACTCGTACAAGATTTCCTAGAAGAGGGATCTTGAGCTCATCGATCGAAATAAACGAGTGCCATCATTTTGTACATGGGGTTTTGCAACTAACAAAGAAAAATTTCATTCTTTCAACAAGTTGTTCAGATATTTTTTTGGATCCGGTGGAATTTTATTTCAGGTTACAACAACAAAAATAAGTAAAGATAAATAATTCATCTTACCTAAAAAGCCTGAAATTAGTAACTCAAGTGATATTATGAATGGAGGAGAGGGAGGTCTAGCAATAAAGTAGTATGCAATGATTAAATATCCAAGGTTTAAATATGGCTAGACGCCATGACATACACCATGGATGACATTTCCAAGGATATATTTTGCGTCCTTCGAGGATGATGGCCATCTGCTCGATAATCTGCTAAACGATTTTCTCTAACATGAAGTTGACTAGCAATTTTGACTAGCAATTTACGACTCATGCACTGGTTGCATCCCTCGTGTTGCTCATGGGATGGATCCTCGATAAAAAATTCTTGTGCCAAATCCCTTTCTCTCATCTCGATATCTTGGAGAATATGCCCTTGCACTCATACATGATACATGGACAATTACCTCCAACAATTTGACTGCAGATAACATTGAAGCCTCATGGACTTACTCCTTAAGAAGAGGAGAGCGAGCTACTACCACGTTGAACGTGTGTAAATATCTCCACAATGCCCTTTGTTCAACCATTCTGCAAGAACAATGCATGGTCGGAGGAAAACACTCCCTTGTACCAGATTTTGGAAGCAAGCATTGTCAAAGTGAGTAGCAGTGGAATCCAGAAAAGAGCCTCCATTGTGGTTGGTGTTGTGTTGTGCAAAAACCCTATGTAGCTTCTACGCAAAGTGTGTCTTCAAGGTCAGATCAACATTATGCATAGTTTTGAAGTTGTGGACTCTGCTCTCTAAGGAATAATTTTCTCCTCTATAGATGGTTCTTATACTAGGTAAAATGGGGCTGATTTGGGGTAAATTACTACCTTAGTTGTTATAATTGGACCTGTCGCTCATCATCCAGGCATCCTTCCTTTCAGCCAGGAAGATAAGCCAAGAAGCCACATCTACTACAACTACTTCGTCAATGGCTTAATCAATGGCTTAATCTACTACATTAAACTCATAAATGAGAGGGTGGGGTGTGGGGGAAACATTAGGGAATATTTTCTAGAGATGGGCAGAAATATAGACTCCTTTTCGGCTGCTATGAGAGAGAAAGAAAAAAAAAGAGTTTATCCGAACCAATGCCCACTACCTCTCACGGGTCACCAACAACAACATATTTAAAATCTAGTGAAACAATGGTCACATACTCACACTACTATGTTCTCCCTTCACGATGCTATGTGTCCCATGAGGAGCATGTAGGTGGTGCATGGAAGAATTATGCACCCAAATGGATTGTATCAACATACACTCTTTCCAATAAACAAGGTGAATGGCATCTTATTATTATTCGATACTTGTATTAAATATTATATTTAAAATCTCCAAAAATATTATATTTAAAATATCCAAAAAGTTTTACCTACAAAGTGTAAACACTAGACATATTTGCAGCTTGCGTATATGCATTTAGTTGCAAATTTCCTAAAATAAAATTCAAATACCTCATGTTGCTCCCTTGCCAATTATGGGATAATGGATGGCCTTGATTTGGACGAGGAATTAGGCATAAATATAGCTCTTCCAATACAATATTTCTTGGCTCTCAACATTAGTTGGGTAGATGATCTCTCTTCTTAGAGGATCTAGTTTTAGGTATGTATTTCCTTGGCATCAGAGAGAGTATTCTCATTTAGGACATTCCTTAAAAAACTTGGCATATTATGATGGTGGCCTCTATTGAGGAGATTGAGCATCTTTGTAACAAGTAGGCCCATCCACACCAAAGAAATAGGCCCTCCCACACCAAAGAAAGGTTGATCTACTATGCAATCAAATTATTCAAATTTACGAACTCCGGGATGAACAAGAGATTCCGCCCTTTTCACATTCTCAGCATAGGTTTTCATGTACTTCTCAATCATTTCCTCAACACTTCATAGCACTAGAGAAAAAATACACACAATCACCATTACACTGTTTATATTGACATCATATTGAGATTAAAAAAAACCCTAACAACTTTTCATAGAAATCATTTTGAATTATTGAACGATATAGAATTACTATAGAGGCTGCTTAATGATTTACTAGATGAGCTATATACTAGTTGAAACAATAACATTGTTTGATTAACTCTCCCTTCTCACACTTTTAGAGTTAAAACTCACGCAATTAAAAAATTAGAAAACTCGCTTCCAATGCTTTTGTAGATGACTATTTCATTAAAACAAATTAGGAAACAATAACCTTGTTTAGCTAACTCTCCATTCCCACTCTTTAATATTCGAGTCAAATATTACCAAACATTAGACTTGTTACGCTAGCTCGACTTCTATACTTTCAAATTCAAGTCAAAGGATCCACTAGCTTCCTACCTCTCCCGGCAGGGACTTGTTGCTAAGAAACTCTCCTAGTTTATTGTGAAAATTTTATGGGGATTATTACTCAAAATATTTTTCTCCATTTTTATTAATCAAATTGTACCCAGACGTCCTCTTATGATATTTTCCATGCTTTAAATTCCTTATGGAGGTTAATTAATTTCAGATTTTGTCCTTAAATTCCACATCCCTTTGCAAAACTCCTACACAAATCGTATGAAAAAGAATAGATTGGGTTTCTACTCCACATCCATCAACAACTTGCTTTACAAAATGGTACTTAATATCAATATATTTCATCTTACTACGATAAACCAAATATCTAGCCAAATGAATAACACTTTGAATATCACATAATATAATTACACTGTTCTTCTATATTCTTCCAAGCTCACCGAGAAGACCATTCAACCAAATTGCTTCTTTGTAAGAATGTAAGGCAACAACATATTTTTCCTCTATAGTGGATAAAGTGATTCTTTCTTGAATATTTGGCATCCAAATAATAAATCCTCTTGCAAAAGTAAATACATAACCTGAAGTAGACCTCCTCTTGTCCAAATCACCAACAAAATACGAATCAACATAATCGTATATTGAACCACTACTTTCGTTAAAGGTGATGCAATAATCGCGTGTTCCTCTAAGATACCGAAGTACCCATTTCATTGCATTCCAATGTTCTCTTCCTCACTACTAGGACATAAAACTGAAGAAAGCTTAAAATGGGAAGCAAAAGGGATATTTACAGGTTTCACATTATTCATCATGAATCTTAGAAGTATCTTCTCCACATACTTCTGTTGTGAAATTCAAATCTCACCATTTTTTCTGTCTCTATGTATTTCAATTCCAAAGATTGGTTTTGCTTCTCCTAGATCCTTCATATCAAAAGTCCTAGCCATGTGAGCCTTCAACCTATTGATCTCAACCATACTATTGTTTCCAATAAGAATATCATACACATATAACACTAAGATAATTAATATTCCATTTTCAATACTTTTGAAGTAAACACAATGGTCATACTCACTTCTTGTAAAACTTTGTCTCATATGAAGGAATCAAACTTCTTGTACCATTGCATGGGTGATTCCTTCATTCCATACAAAGATTTCTTGAGCTTCCAAACTAATCTATTTTTGTGATGTTGTACAAAATCCTCTGGTTGTTCATATATATCTCTTCATCCAAATCTCATTGTAAGATTTTTTTTTTAACATCTAATTTCTCTAACTCCAAATCAAGCAAAGGAACTAGTTCTAATACAATACGAATAGATACAAACTTAACAACTCAAAAAAAAATATCATGTGTAAATATATACCTTCCATCTAAGAGTACCCCTTTGGAACCATTCTAGATTTGTATCTTGCAACTTTACCATCGACATCTTGTCCGACTTTGTATCTTTCAACTTTACCATCAACATATTTCTTCAATTTGTAGACCCACTTATATCCAACAACCTTTATATCATTAGGAAGTTCTACCAGGTCCCAAGTTTTGTTTTTCTCATGGAAATCCATCTCTTCTTTCATTGGCATCTTCTATTTAGCATTATTGTTGCATCTCTTTTGTCACCTAAATGAGAAAAATAGAGATGCTTACAATACTAGTTGGGTTAGCTAGGCAAGACAACAGTGAATGAAAGAGTTAGAATCATCAAGCATATAATATAAATAAAAGACTAAACTAATAACAATAAGAAAAACTAAACTAGAGTGCATAAGAACATTAGAACAAGAAATAAACAACATTCATGCCACCAATGGAAAGATTTGTATTAGTGGAAAGAAAAAACCAAAGAGAAAGGGAGACTTATGGGCCTCCTCTTCCTCCAAGAAGGGATCTTGAAACCCCAAAGATTGAGCTCTTATTACAAGTAACAAACTAGAAGGAAATGGTGAAGAAACTCCAAAGCATATTCACTCAAGAGGTGATATGAATGGCTAAATGAAATGGTGTTTGTATGCTCTTGACAAGGAAAGAGGATCCTCCAAGAGAATATAGGCAACATAACAATACAAATGAATTCCTTGAAAATATAGTTCACCCATGGCCTCTTTTTATAGCATAGCTTTGAGGCATTATGCAACCTGTTCTTAGTGTGAACAAGGGGACCTTTAGGGCACCTTTAGGTCTCTCACCAGCCCCCCCAGTCGGATTCATCTGAGATTTGGGTGTCAAATCGACTTGGAAGCTGAACCAGAAGTGGGTGGAAGGTCGATCAATATCATAAATGTGTCATTTTGAGCTATGCATGGATTTTTGCATCCACAGTCATGCATCTGGCGCATGTGCGTTTTTTCGACGTTATCTGACTATCGCACGTGCACGTGCCTTATGTAGTTTTAGCGCATGCTGATTTTATTGTTGGTTGTATAGTGTTGGTCCTTTTGGAAATACATTTTTGGTCCATGAGTGAACTAATGAGTGTTTTGAAGATGCTGGATTCCTGTAACCATTTGCAGATGAAATTATGGTGATAACAATTATCAATATCATTAATTTATTTTTGATAACAATCATGTTCTCCATTTTTAGTAATTAAAATAATGGATGAAATAAAATCGGTCTACCTCTTAGGGGGATTTCCCTCTCGTGTAGATATTCTCGATGTTGGATGTCGAATTTCCAATTTCTCATGAACATCTTCAGTACCTATGACTTATTTATCATCATAAGCTTCTTCTTGTTTGAGTTTATAGATGGTTGGGTCTCCAACTAAATTTGTTGGATTAATGGTATATGTTCCTATTTCACATCAAATTC
Organism: Picea engelmannii; assembly: GCA_009831015.1. Lineage (NCBI taxonomy): Eukaryota > Viridiplantae > Streptophyta > Pinopsida > Pinales > Pinaceae > Picea > Picea engelmannii. The sequence goes on along the minus strand of ML786703.1, from coordinate 352,616 downwards.
TACATTATATGATCTAATGAGAGGAGATTCATTAAATATTACATCTCTATTAATGATGATTTTGTGGGCACTAGGATCCCATAATCTATATCCCTTTGCTACATCATTATAACCAACAAATATATATTTATTTGATCTAGGATCTAACTAAGAATGTTGATTCTTAGGAGTAAGAGTGTAAGCTTCACAACCAAAATAATTTAAATTTGAATAACCGTAGTGATGGCCCATCCATACCTCTTCAGATATTTTATAATATATTGCAACTAACGGTGATCGATTTATCAAATAGAGAGAAATATAGGCTACTTCTTCCCATAACTCTTGATGCAAATTGACATTATTAACATTCTCCTTGATCTTTCTAGAAGAGTCTTATTCATGCATTCTGCAACACCATTTTCTTGGGGAGTATATATAGTGGTTTTATGCATGATGATCCTGACTTCTTTGCAATATTTTTCAAAGTCTAAAGAAGTGAAATCTCCTTCATTATCCATTCTTAAACATTTGATTTTCCTACTAGTTCTCTTTTCTACCATAACTCTAAGTTTTTAAATGTATTAAACACTTCAGATTTTCTTTTTAAAACATAGATCCACACCTTACTATAGAAATCATCTATAAATGTTACAAAATATGATGCTCCTCCAAAACAAATTATAGGGGATGGCCCCCAAATATTTGAATGTACATAATCAAGAATACCTTTACTAATATGATTCCATGTTAAACTTATGTCTATACTATTTTCCAAATATACAATGTTTGTAGAAATTCAAATTCAGAGATTTAAAATTTGGAAGTAATTTGTGGTTTATATGTACATGTAGACATTTATCACTCATATGACCCACTAGTTAATGCCATAAACAAGTGAATTCAATTGCCTCTTTAAATACCATCATTGCTACATTAAATCAAGTACTTCCATCCAACTTGTAAAGGTTTCTTGTCTTTGTAGCCTTCATCACCACTAAACCACCCTTGGACACCTTCATAACTCTTCCCCAAGCTATAAATTTATGACCACCATAATCTAAAAATCCCAAGGAAATTATTTTTTTATTTAGTTCAGGAACATGTCTAACATTTTTTAATGTCCTTATAATACCATCAAACAGTTTGATTTTGATACTTCCAACCACAACAATCTTACAAGAATATTTGTTTCTCATAAGAACAACACCACCATCAACTTCTTGATAAGAAGTAAACCAACTTCTATCTGGAAAAATGTGATGTGGAGCACCAAAGTTTAATAGTCATTCTCCATATTATTCAAAGACATTACAAATATACAACTTGATCAATCATAACTAGACCTAATTAAACTAGATTTTTCTTTTTTTTAAAGTATTCCTTGGATTCCTATCCCTTCCAACAATCCTTATTGAGATTCTTTGACTTTTTACAGTACCAACATTTAATTTTTCTCTTCTTTCCTTTCGACTTTGATCTGGATGTAACTCTCAAATTTTCGCCTTTTCCTCTCGATTGACCACTAGAAACTATCAGTTATGGTGTGGAGGTTTCAATACTTGATTTTGTCTACACCTCCTTAGAAAAAAAGCTTCAATAACAATGTCAAAGCCAAGAGTCTTAGTTGTACTAGAGCTAATGGAAGTGAAAAAATGATCCCACGATTCAAGAAATGAACACAATAGTGTAATTACCTTATCTTTGTCATTGAGTTTAACATCCATACTATTCAACTAGAATATAAGAGTATTAAACAGATTCAAACGATCTAAAATTTGTGTACATTCTTTCATTTTTAAACTATACAATTTCCTCTTCAAGTAGATCTAATTCGTTAAGGACTTCATCATATAAAGGATCTCCATCCTCCTCCTTAAGCTTGATGTTTTTTCTTCTCTAATAATGTTAAAAAATACATCATCGAGAAGACATATCTAAATTGTGTTGATAGCTCCTGCATCTAGATTCTAAAGTCCCCTAGCCCAGCTAAGGAACATTACGGTGTTGAATACTCATAAAAAAAGAAATTTCTACTAAACAATTAAATTCCCATAGATTCCATCTACGAATTACAACAAGATTTAGATATTATTTTTACCATTAATTAAATGTGTCTATATCATTCTAAAATATACTTGAAACGTAGCTAATAAACTCCATTACAATAGCATATAAATCGGTTCTCAAACTCAGAGTAAAACACAAGAGTTAACAAATAAAATAACACAACTACAATATAAAACACTTATCTTTCAAAAACTGTTATGCAACCAGTTGCTTGTGATAGATGTTCCACCCAACCATAGACTTGTTGTTCCAAATATCAACAACAAACCACCCTCGAGCCGAGGCTAGTAATCCATGAAAAAGGGTGGTCTCTCACTGGTCCACTCATAGCTCATAAAAATCACAACTTAGTAATATTCTCCTACAACTATCATGATTTTCCATGAGCTTTCTTCTTGTTGACCTGCCTAACCCAAGGAATGTAACCCTTCACTTATCTTAGTACCTCGGGTGTCCCATTCATTTATCGGGGTATTTTTGGCAGAAGTAGCCAAGAATCACTTAGCTGGGAACTCAAGGGATGTTGTTACGAGGAAAATTACCAAAAACACAACAACGAACACTTGGCAATATAGTGCAACTCACTCAGGAGTTCACTCTTGAGGCTTGACACCCCAACTCTTCAATCTTTAGCTTCAAAATGCTCAAGATATGCTCCAACAGGCTCTAGAATTTTCCCTCCATGGTTGTTGAAGCTCCAAGCTCTCTTTCTTGTTGTCTACTTGTTTCTCATGCACAAAAACTCATTGTCTAAAACTGTTGTCCCAAGCCATACAAATTTTCTCCCTTTGGCTTGTTTTTTTTACTCAGACACATCCCCAAGTTGATTGTACTCAGACCCCCTGTGCCCAATAACTATGGGATACAAATTCTCACATCCACCCTCTTGCATGTATTCAATGATTGGATTTGGGAACACTCAATCATAAATTAGAAGGTTCATATACAAATAACAAATTTAGGAAAATGAGTTGAATTAATATACATGGGTAATTCCCAACATTACCAACATTACCAAATAGTTACATAAGTAAATTTTAGTTTTAAATTCATTTTGATTGATTGTTGTCACATTTTAACAAAAAAAACTTCACTGGTAGAGTTGGAGGGGCATGATGTTCCTCCAGTTTAAGAAAATTAAAATCAAATGGATAACAATCAAAATCTAGAGTCCATAGGTGTAGTTTATATTTTGTTGTAGGTCACCTACCATCTCCAAGCCTACCTTAAAATTTATAGTGGACAAACTACCTTACAATTTAAAATAGAACTAATAATTAATTAATGGATTGCACCCATATATACACATAATTTCCATAATCACTAGCATCGAAGATAAAGAGATGGGTTGTAGTTTAAATTTTAGGGTCTATAATCCTAGAGCTAGATGTTAAATGAGAAAGGGTATTAGTTGTTTGAGTCGCACCCCCAGCAGTTGTGACTTAACTAGTTAATGTGCCAACAAAGGCAAGGGATGCCAAGGGTAGTAACAATTAGAAAAACATATCATAAATTAGTCGTCAACTTGTAGTGAGGACAACCATTACTAGATTCTATATTTAATTGTGGACCAATTCATCCCCATTATTCAAGGAAAACCATGCCACCTAAAATGACTCATTGGTGGTATGTAAGGGGCATACTTTCACTCATAGAAGATACCTTTGGGTCTTGGGTTGCTAACTCATTTCCTCACATAATTTTAAGTCGTATTTTAGGACAAAAAATGTTGTTTCAACCTAAATAGTATCTGAAGAAAATCAATATTCCATATAGTCATCACTAAAATTATAGCCATGGATCATGTGCTTTGAAGAAACATTTAACCTTATTCTCATACATAAATTCACAATTATAATCATTACTACTAATTCCATTCAATTTTAACATTCTCATATTTTTCTTTAAAAATGAAAATTATAAAAGCTATCTTATTATATGAATGATATTTATTATGTTTACCTTGTTTTTTATTTTGTAAATTCGAGTTAAAGATTTATTCCTAAATTCATCTATGTCATTACCCCTCGACAATATATATATGATTAAAAAAAAGCTTTCATTAAATTAGTTTTTTTTTTCGAGGGACAATAAGCACATTGTATCTTAATAAACACTCCATAATAAAATAAAATATTCCACAAAGGGGCTATTATCTATTAATTAGAATATCTATTAATTATCACAACTTATTCATATTCTCAACAAATAAAATATCTAATTATATCACTTCTTTGTAACTATCACTCAACTTATTCATATTCTCAACAAATAAAATATCTAATTATATCACTTCTTTGTAACTATCACTTCTTTGGTACCTCATTATAAGTGAGGTACGAGTGACTTATTCCATACATACTTTATATATGTATGTACTTACTTTATAATGGAATATTATATTCTACAAAGTGGGATAATTTCATGTTAACGAGATTAATAAGATAAATGTGTGCTTTATACATCGGTATGGTATTAATAGATGGGTTTAATAAAATCTAAATTTTATTTTTAAATAAAAATATAATTTTATATTCATTAAAATATATTATTTTATTTTATTTATTAATATATATTTATTTTAATTTTAAATTTAATAAATAAAAAACATTAAAATAATAATAATAATTACTACTATTATTAAATTATACTATTATTAAATTAATTTGTAGTATGGAAGAAAATATATTTGATTTTTTTATTATATAAATGTTTTTCATGTTACAATTTCTGAAAACAAAATTTTCATGAGGCTTTTTTGTTTTGAAGATGGATCCTGTTATGGTTCTTCCAACAATTTCTATTTTCATTTCTATATCTAAATGATCAATAAGAGACATGTATGTAAATCTATTTTCATTTCTCAATTAAAAAAAACCATCTTAACATAACATAAATATCAAAATCCTAAAAAAATCAAATTCCTTTTAAATACAATTATCCTCTTAAACACAAACATTTTTTCTAAAATCAAATTCCTTTTAAATACAATTATCCTCTTAAACACAAACATTTTTTATAAGAGAAAAAACTAAGGAAAAAAATAGCATGGAGTAATTTATGGTTAATTACTTCATCCTCTCTTTTTGATAGAATTGAAAGTTAAGATAAATACATGATTATTATTATTATTTTCTTAAGATAAATATATGATTTTTGTATTTTATTTTTATAACTAGGGAATCAGTAAGTCTTCAGTAACACTAATCTGTCTAGGGCAAATATATGATTATTATTATTTTTATTTTCTTTTTTTTATTAAATTTAAATAAATATAATTTTTAATTTAAATTTAAATTCTTCTTACCATATTATAAACTTACAATTTTTTCCAAAATTATTTTATCTAAAATGATTAAAAACATATTTTTCTATATATTAAAACTTTAATTAGTTTTATAACTTTCCACCAATAAAATTGTATATTATTAAATTCCTACTATAATTAAATTATAATTTTTCATTCTTAAAATAGTATTTTTAATATACAAATAGATTCAACTTTTTCAAAAATACTATAGTACATGAAATATTAAGATTTACAATTTAGTCCATATAAATTGGATTATAAAATATTAACCATAAAGATTTACAATTTAGCCCATATAAATTTTTAAAACAAAGAATAAGATAATATACAATTTCAAAAGCAAATAGGGTACAAAGAGTAGGATATTATCGATTTCCAAAAGATTTTATTTCATCGACCATCGTCCTAACAGGTTCGTGCAATTCATCAATCCAAGGAAAACGACAAAATTGTCTACAAAGTTAGCCTGTCAAAAGTTCTTATAGATGCAGCAAGAACTGTTGCATATTTCTCATACTTATTCTCACTCACTACTATTTTCTGACAGTATGAGAAAAAGAAAGACAAAGAGTACAGATGGGTGACAGATGAAGATAGATAATAAACGGTCTTCACTTTTAACGTTCCTCGATATAAAGAGAACTATTGCCTTTCCCTTTAACATCTTTAAAGAGATATTTTACGCCGAAAGATCTCTGCAATGGCCAAGCCATGGTCATTGAGATATATTCGTTTACTTTAACCGACGGTTCTTCAAAACCCAATACTCTGAGCTGTTAACTGAAACAAACCAAATAAAGCTGATCTGCTCTAGAGAAATATTAAAACCCTATTTTGGTTTCAATATTAAAACCCTAGAGAAATATTAAAACCCTATTTTGGTTTCAATATAAATTTCTCCTGAGAAAAGCTATCTGAATCTGAATCGCAATTGGAAAATAATAATTCATGGCCAGCCGCATTATTCTTCCTTACCGATTACTTATAGGATTTTGGCCGCTGCAAACATCATGATCAGTCGCATCGTAATGTGTTCTGGAGCCATTGGAGCGCATGGGAAGGAAGAACTCGTTAGAGGCCAACATTAATCTTCGTGGAGAATGCTTCATAATATTCCTGAATCCTCCATGGGTATTCTTTATCATCTTTTCTCGACATGGCGTTGGATCCACTTGGTGCAACAGGAAAGCCATGAGGAGCAAAACCACCAGAATTCTTAGAATTCTAACAAACGCATCCGCCATAAAGATCCGTATCGAGAGCCAAATCCGTCCAACAATCGAAGCCCAGAACATAACACCTTGTTGACCATATTCACGATTCTCTGACGTTAGGACTGGCCTCAGCGAAACGGGATAAGGCCACGAAATTAGGTCAAACTGTCATAATTATTTCTTCACTTCCAATCATTGGATCGAATTAAGACGGATCTTGTTTCTTCTTCACGTTTTGAGGAGGAGGAAGCAATGGCAGGCAGAAGGATAGTACAGAAAACGAATCTAGGACTAATGTTAAGAGACATGAGAATTCAAAACTCAAGAGTCTATACAATTAAAGTTGGTTGCTCCTACTTCAGCCGCCTTTCTGTTGACTTTACATATCTTCATTGCCATATTGTGCACAGTTTAAAGCTATCTATACAATAATATCCCCACTTTTCTTTGCATCAGTGTTCGAGGCCGAGATCATGGAAGAGGCTCTGAAATGGGACTCACGTATAGGGATCGACATTGTTGAAATTCACGCACATAATAGAGATAGAAAATGAAGCAACCAAAACCATGTACCATTTTGTACTGGACTTTCACTATGGGTATGACCAAATCCAGAGAACACACATGAAAGTCATTATTAGTTTTCAGTGATGCATTTTCATCTTTCCAATGCCCCATCCACTTTTTTAGCCCTTCATGAGTATTTTTTTGTTTTTATTCTTTGAAGTTATTTTTTTAGCAAACCTTTTGAAATACATTCATAGCAGTTGATAAATCCCTGCAATTATTCTAGGATAACCAATTCTTCTTTATTTTTTGAAGTAATATTGTTTTTTTTTAGCAAACCTCTGGAAATACATTCATAGCCGTTTATAAATCCCTGCAATTATTCTAGGATAACCATTTCTTCTTTAGATGTTCCAAATGCACTTTTGGCCCTTTTCAAGTGGAATTCTTTGGCCACATAGTTAATAGGAGAGGGATGTAAGTAGATCCTAATAGGAGAGGGATGTAAGTAGATCCCAAGAAAATTGAGGTGATGAAAGATTGACTATGCCATCAAAATTTAAAAATTTTACATGGTTTCTTAGCACTTATTACAGGAAATTTGTGAAGAATCATAAGTGAATTGCAACTCCATTAACCACCCTACTCAAGAAGAATGATGTTGTATGAAATGATGTAGCGAAGCATGACCTTTTTTTATTTGAAGGAAGCCATGCCTACTACCCTAGTGTTAGAAGGGACTTTTTTCACTAAGAATTTTGTTATAAGGCGTGATCCCTCTATAGAAGTTCTTTGATCCGTGCTAATGCAAGTGAAGCATCCATTGGCATTCACCAATATAGAGTTGTGTGGTCAATTTTAGAACGTCCACCTATGAGAAAGAAATGATGGTCATCCTTCATGTAATTGGGATATGGCACTCATATCTCATTAGGAGGCAATTCTTAGTCAAGAGTGACCATCATATTTTGAGGTACTTTTTGGAATAGTGGTTGGTTGTCATCGTGAGTAGCACAAGTGGGTCACTAAGATGCTACCTTGTGATTACGAGATCATATACAAGAAGGGAAAACAAAATGTTGTGGTTGATGCTTTGACTCAGAAAAATAAGGATGGATCCATGTTTGGATTATCTTTATCGATACTCTAAGGTTCTTAGCTAGATGGCCATGGAGACCCTCACCCATGTCCTCAAGGAGACAAAACTTGGGGTTGTTGTGGCACACAAGTTTTTCACTAGTTGGTAAAGTGGGCGCCTTGGACATGCGAATGTGCCAAGAAACTTACCCAAGTATGAAGCCACCAAGAGATTGGGGCACACGAGCATAAGGGGCACACCAAGGTTGGGGTGCACTAGTCCCAAGGGGCATGAGGATTGACAAGAGCATTGTGGAACACATCGACCACACTTAGAGGGGAGGTGAATGAGTGTGGTGCTCTTTTTCAAACTTCCCTAGTTAGCAATCACCATTTACTCATTACTTATTGTTGTCATTTATAACCAGTTAAATGTGAACATACATGAGCAACATATATCATCAATAAGTCATCATCAAATGGAACACAAAGAACACAAGTTGTATGTACAATTTTCTTTTTATTACGGACTAAAATCATTGGGTTATCAACAACAACTGAATAGAGTTACAACTACACAAGAGAAACAACTCTATAATGCAAGACTCAACTCACTAAACTCAGCAGCAATCAATCCTCAACAGATACCAATCTGTCAACTGCAATACACGTATTAGGTGCCCTAGAGTATGTACGTGGCCTACAACGTGAGTATGACTTTTGAGTAATTAGGGTTTTCTCTCTATGGAAAACCACAGTCCTCAGTGACATCCACTTCTGTCATTTACTCTTTGATCTGAACCAGAACCAATCACAACATATCCATACTCTCCAACAACTCATACTCATTCTCCTCCACCATACAATATGAATGTTACTCATACATAGGTAACCAATATACTATGGAAACCATATCAGTACTGAAACATAAGAGTGTTGTCACTCCATCAACCAACCAAATCACAACAACCATACCAAGAATGCTTCAATCATTCACCATAAAATATGCAAGAGTATCCATCAAGACAAATATGTTACCATACCAGAGTTTCTATGGCAGATCTAAGCCCATGGAATGCAGATCTGGAACTTGCTTTAGAATTTAGGAACCTCGCACCAACTCACATTCAAGTCTCCATGACTTTCTTCAGTTGTACCCACCCTAATACACTTCTCTGACGTACGTACACACCTTAATACACTGTCAGCCCGCGTATGCCTCAGTATGTATGCCCCCGCCTTAGTATGTATGCACCCTAATACACTGTCAACTGAGAAACTAGGGTTTTTGAACTTCCAAAACTTTCGCCGTCAAGATATGAGACTTGCCTAAACTTTGATGTGTCCATGAGATCCTCCAATCACTCTCTCTCTCTCAGAATAGATCTTCAAGATATGCTCAAGAGATGTTTTTCAAAAGAGACCCTTGCCTCTTATTTATACTCTCCAAGTAGCTTCCTTAGAGGCATCTTCTAGGTCACTTTGTCCACATATCCACTTTGTCCAACATTGCCCAATTTGCCACTTGTCAATGTATCCAATAGCCACTTGACCACTTAACCCATTTTCCTCTTTTTAGGGTTAACTACTTTCCATAAATAGAAAGTTCTCCATTTACTTTATTATTTAAATAATCCTCTTTGACTTTGTCGCTTCACTTTATTATTTAAATAATATTCTTTGATTTTGTCACATCACTTTGTTAGTTAAATAATCCTCCTTCTTTGCAAGCACTTTGACTTCTTTGACCTTTTGGGGCTTCAAGCCAACATATGAGGGTCCTCCAACTTTGTGACACCATAACTCTCAAACCGTGAGGAGTTATGTGACGTTCCACATACCACCAGAAATGGCATGACATGCACTATTCATATACGATAGTTTCACTAACAAATTCACTAATCTTCAACTCATAATTCCATAATAAAGCATGGGTTCTCTACCCATACTTATAGGATAACTCAATTGCAATGTGTCTTCCCATGAGGGATTTCACCATAAGGGGACCACTTTTGAGTTCATCCATTTGTACTTCTTATCAAGACAATAATGAGTCATCTCTACATAAATTCAACTATGCATCATATATTAATGAACCCTCATTGATCCATCTTCATCTATGCATGATATATCAATGACAACTCATTGATCCATATTCATCTATGCATGACATCATATGACTATGATTCCACTTGACATAATTCCATTCACATCAAGGATAATACATATTACAATAGTGTGCTATGACAAGACATTGTTCCTTTGACATCAATGAATCAATCAATATAATGCTTTGACATCAATCATTTTACATCAATGACAACATGATACAACAATATCCCCCTTTGGCATTGATGGCAATACCAACATTGATGTCAACACCAATTATTGTTTGTAACATGTGGACAAGGCATTGTTCTACATCAATAGTCATATCAATGTGGTTGTCTCTCCCCCTTTGACATCAATGGCAAAGGGTAGTTCTCTCCTTGGGGATGCCCCCCCTGTCTAAACTCTCCTTGGGGTTGCTCCCCCTACCTGGATGCCTTGATCTTAATTTGAATAATCTCTACCATTTTGAACAAGGAATGTCACTCTCATGTAATGTTGAAAACATATCTCTCATGCTCCCCTTTGAACCAATCGTTGTGACCAATGCTCCCCATGGAACCATGCCTCAATCCTCTGCATCTCATAAATCTTTCCTCCTTGAATCATGGGCAGAAGAATGAATACCCTTATGGGTATGTCTCCCCCTATCTTTGCTGCAATATGAACAATATGCTACCACTGCAATATGCTACTCCTCAACTGAGACATAGATCAACCACTCTTTCAATGACGTTACTTGGACCTTTCCATGCATCAACTCGTTCCATACCATACATCACGAGGAAACATATATGTCAACAATGAAATAGAGAATCATGAACAAAACATCAACCAAGTACATCATGTATCAAATTGTCTTCCGACCATGCACAACACCCATGTACATCAACATCGTACAATGTGCCAACCATGCACAACATCTATGTACATCAACCATGTACATCAACACCATAGAATGAGCTATATGGAGTGTATCAACCATATGCTTCTACAAGCATGCCAACCATGTGCCACAAATAAGTTTCATATCACTCATGATATGCCTCCACCATGAACCAAGTGCCATAACCATGCATCTCAATCAATCAAGTGTCTCAACTATATCATCCCATATATCATGTACCAAACTATATGCTAAACAAGCAATACCAATGGTGTACTTTAGCCAAGTACAATCATCCACATACATATATCATCTATGAGTGCATCAATCATTACAGTAATCATGTATCACCACCTGTACCAAGCTAGTGCATCAACCATAGATCAAACTATGACTCATCAATGGTGTACAACATGACCACCTCATCAAATCATCAACTACATGTGCCAATATGTACTCCATCCATATGCCAAATTCATGCACCAAGATATCCAACATAAGATATATCAATGAAACTCAAATATGTACCAGCCATGTAACCCAACAAATCAGACTTAACCTCCATTCACTACAGTAAATACTTAACATCCAATAATGAATGTACTAGAAGTGTAACTCAATATATCTAGGTAGCATCATCATGATATATCTCATAACCAAAGTGCCATAATTTCATTTTCATAACCAACATTGTTCCTCAACAGTAAAATGTCTCAATCCACACTCTAGAGTTAGTACCATGCATCCAATATAGTCTTCCAATACTCAAGCATATGTCACCACCATACATACATCAATCATGTATGCCAATATGTAATCATGAAGACCTGCAACAAACAATGTCAGACTCTGAAACAAACCATGTCAGACCCTGGAACAAAGAGTTATACCTTCATACCATGTTGCAATCAATGTGCATAGCCATTTCCCCAAGGATTTTACCACATATATGTGGCCTGCTACACAGACAACTCGCGTATGTATGCGACCTATTCATAGGTCAGTCTGTGTATGTACATGACTGTAACCACTATAACCTGTGTATGTTTCTGAAGATGACAAACTTGAGATTCCTTTATGGCTGCCATTATGCTCTGGTTGTTCAGTATTCTTCACCCACATCTCAGGGTGTCCAAACTTCTCATAACTTGAGCTCTGAGCTTCCATATTTTCAAAAATGTCTCCCTTCCTAAGTTCATGCCTTCTTCTAGTCATGCTTTATGAATTCTTCATCATGGAATTTCTTCTTGTGTTCCCACAATATTGGAATTTTTGGCCAAATCCACTACAATTGTAGCATCTCATGATGTGATGGTGAGTAGCAATGTGTCCTACTTGATTACATCTCCAACATCTTAAGGTGTTATGAAATCTTTCATTATCTCTCCTTGCATACGATCTGCACTCCAAATCTTTGTGACCATATTCATTACATGAGTAACAATGACCATGAAAAATATTTTCATACCTTTGCTTTGCTGTCGAGCTTGAAGGTATCTTGAATTTTCTTTGATATGTAAAGATGGCTTCTTTATTTCCTCCTTTCTTTGTCCTTTCCTTCCCTTGTGTAGATGGTTGACTTGCAACATTATTTCCATCCTTTGAGAGTGAGGGACTTACCTCATGCTTCTTTGAGGTGCTTTCTTCAACATGTGTAGCTTCTTTCTTGTATCGATACAAGGACCTGATATATCATTTGGTGATCTTTGACTATCCAAGATCTCATTCAATATTGTTGAGTTATTTAAGAATTTGTTTGACTTCTCTACCTTCTTTCTAAGTTCAACAACTTCAGCTTCCAATTTAATACATGACTCTTCCTTTTCATTTAATTGATTCTTCAATAGTTCTTCTACCCTTTTACATTCTTCAATTTGGATTTTGAGATGGACATTTACTTCAAGGCTTTTGTTAATCTCATCATCTACCTTCTTATTTTCTTCTATTTCATTCTTTAGTCTTTTGATCTCTTCTTATTTTTCTTCTAATAGAGTCTTTTTACTTTCTTCTTGTTCCTTGAGCATTTCCTTTAACTTCAAGATGTGACTTTGATTCTTTCTAAGAAACTTTTTAGTGTTATCAGAAATATAGTTATATTCTATGTAGAAATGATCATAGTTGTATTCATATAGACCCCATTCTACTTTCCTTTTAAGATATGATAGTTCTTCTTATACATTTTCCATGGGATAACCATCATTTAACTCTACACATACTATCTCTATGTTTTCTTTCTCACTTGTAGAGAAATATTCAACATCATCACATTTTGAAATATTGGAATCACGGGTTTTGGGAGATTCTTTACCTTCATTGTTCTTGATGGAGTTATCTTCAATATCTTCCTCCTTGGTTTGGTATCTCTCCTCTAGCTGTAGCCATAGATCCTTGGAGGTAGTGCATTGTCCCATGCTCTCTTTGATAGAACTTGAGATTCCACTAAGAATGGTATTGAGAGCCAATGCATCATTCTTCTTTTCTTGCCTTTGAGCTACAAACTTTGACTTGTTCTTCAAAGGAACTAATCCACCAATAGTTTCCTTCCAAATACTACCTCCTATTTCCTTCAAGTGAACTTTCATTTCTACTCTCCATGTAGAATAATTTTCCTCATCAAGGATTGGAACTTCATCATTTATTTTTTTTTCCATGGATCTCCTCCAAGATTGTTAAGGCTTATAGTGAAGGCTTACTCTGATACCAATTGTTGAACACATCGACCACACTTCGAGGGGGGATGAATGAGTGTGGTGCTCTTTTTCAAACTTCCCTTGACAAAACTCCTTAGTTAGCAATCACCATTTAATCATTACTTATTGCTGCCATTTATAACTAGTTAAATTTGAACATACATCAACAATATATATCAGCAACATATATCATCAAAAAGTCATCAAAACAAGGAACACAAAGAACACAAGATGTATGTACAGTTTTATTTTCATTATGGACTACAATCCTTGGGTTATCAACAACAACTGAATAGAGTTACAACTCTATAATGCAAGACTTAGCTCACACAACTCAACACCAATTGAGAAGAGAAATCAATCCTCAGCAGATACCAATGTGTCAACAACGACGTGATCTATCAGTAGTGCAACACGCGTATGTATGTTCCCTACCAGTAGTACAAGTCGCGTATGTACACAGCCAGTCTCTACTACAGCCTGCATATGACTTCTCAATAATTAGGGTTTTCTCTCTATGAAAAACTCAGATCCTCTACAATCCTCAGTCACATCCACTTATGTCATTTGATGTCCAATCTGAACCAAAACCAATCACAACATATCCATACTCTCCAACAACTTATACTCATGTTCCTCAACCATACAATATGAATGATACTCATACATAGGTAACCAATATACTATGGCAACCCTATTAGTACTGAAACATAAGAGTGTTTCTCACTCCATCAACCAACCAAATCACAACAACCATACCAATAATGCTTCAAGAATTCACCATAAAATATGAAAGATCATCCATCAAGACAAATATGTAACCATACCAGAGTTTCTATGCCAGCATGGAATGCATATGTAGAACTTACTTCATACTTCAGGAACATGGCACCAACTCACACTCAAGTCTCCATGAATTTATTCAACTCTACTCACCCTAATATACTATCATCCCACGTATGTACCCACGTTAATACACTATTATCTTGTGTACGCCTCAGTATCTATGCACCCTAATACACTGTCATCCTGCGTATGCCTCATAAACTATGGTTTCTGAACTTCCGAAACTTTCGTCGTCAAGACCTTAGACTTGAAAAAACTTTGATGCATCCATGAGATCCTCAAATCACTCTCTCTCTCAAAATAGATCTTCAAGATATGCTCAAGAGATATTTTTCACAAGAGACCCTTACCTCTTATTTATACTCTCCAAGTAGCTTCCTTCGAAGAATCTTCTAGGTCACTTTGTCCACATAGCCACTTTTTCCACATAGCTACTTTTTCCAACATTTCCCAATTTGCCACTTGTCCATGTATCCAATAGCCACTTGACCACTTGACCCATTTTCCTCTTTTTAGGGTTAACTACTTTCCATAAATAGAAAATTTTCCATTTACTTTATTATTTAAATAATCCTCTTTGACTTTGTCACTTCACTTTATTATTTAAATAATCTTCTTTGATTTTGGCACATCACTTTGTTAATTAAATAATCCTCCTTCTTTGCAAGCACTTTGACTTCTTTGACCTTTTGGGGCTTCAAGCCAACATATGAGGGTCCTCCAACTTCATAAGGCCATAACTCTCAAACCGTGAGGAGTTATGTGATGTTCCACATACCACCAGAAATGACATAACAAGGACTATCCATCTAAGATAGTTTCACTGACAAATTCACTGATATTCAACTCATAATTCCACAATAAAACATGGGTTCTCTAATCATACTTATAGGATAACTCAACCACAAAGCGTCTTCCTGTGAGGGATGTCACCATAAGGGGACCCCTTTTGAGTTCATCCATTTGTACTTCTTATCAAGACAATAATGAGTCATCTCTACATAACATCAACTATGCATCATATAGCAATGAACCCTCATTGGTCCATCTTCATCTATGCATCATATATCAATGAAAACTCATTGATCCATATTCATCCTATGATTCCACTTGACATCATTCCATTCACATCAAGGATAATAAATATTACAATAGTTTGTTATGACAAGACATTGTGCCTTTGACATTAATCCTTTGATATCAATCCTTTGACATCAATCAATCAATCAATCAATACAATCCTTTGACATCAATCATTTGACATCAATGACAACATTATCCAACAATCTTTGCCTTTGGCATTGATGGCAATACCAGCATTGATGTCAACACCAATTATTGATGGCAACATGTAGACAAGGCATTGTTCTACATCAATAGTCAAATCAATGTGGTTGTCTCTCCCCCTTTGACATCAATATTAAAGGGTAGTTCTCTCCTTGGGGATGTTCCCCCTGTCTGAGATCTCCTTGGGGCTACTCCCTCTGCCTAAATGCCTTTATGTTCCTCTGAATAATATCTCCCCTTTTGAACAAGGAATATCACTTTGATGTAATGATGAAAACATATCACTCATGCTCCCCTTGGAACCATGTTTGCATCTCTGTGACCAATGCTCCCTCTGGAACCATGCCTTAGTCCTTTACATATGATAAATCTTTCCTCCTGGAATCATGGGAAGAAGAATGACTCCCCTTATGGGTATGTCTCTCCCTATCTTCATTGAAATATGAACAATATTCTACCACTGCAATATGCTACTCCTCAACCAGGACATAGATCAACCACTCTTTCTATGAGGATCCTTGGACCTGTCCACGCATCAACTCGTGCCATACCATACATCATGAAGAAAAATATATGTCAACAATGAAATAGAAAATCATGAACAAAACATCAACCAAGTACATAATGTATCAAATTGTGTTCCAACCATGCATAACACCCATGTATATCAACAATGTACATCAACACCATAAAATTTGTCAACCATGCACAACATCTATGTACATCAACCATGTACATCAATACCATAGAATGAACTATATGTTGTGTATAAACCATATCCTTCTACAAACATGCCAACCATGTGCCACAAATAAGTGTCATATCACTCATGATATGCCTCCACCATGAACCAAGTGTCATAACCATGCATCTCAATCAATCAAGTGTCTCAACTATATCATGTACCAAAGTATATGCTAAGCAATCAATACCAATGGTGTACTTTAGCCAAGTACTATTATCCACATACATATACATCTCTGAGTGACTCAATCATTGCACTAATCATGTATCACCACCTGTACCAAGCTAGTGCATCAACCATAGATCAAACTATGACTCATCAATGGTGTACAACATGACCACCTCATCAACGCATCAACTACATGTCCCAATATGTAGTCCATCCATATGCCAAATGCATGCTCCAAGATATCCAACATAATATATATCAATGAAACTCAAATATGTACCATCCATGTACCCCAACAGATCAGCCTTATCCTCCATTCACTACAGTAAATGCTAAACATCCAATAATGCATGTACTAGAAGTGTGCCTCAATAGATATAGCTATCATGATCATGATATATCTCATAACCAAAGTGCCATAACTTCATTTTCATAACCAACATTGTTCCTCAACAGAAAAATGTCTCAATCCACACTATAGGGTTAGTACCATGTATCCAAGATAGTCTTCCAATACTAAACCATATGTCACCACCATACATACATCAATCATGTATGCCAATATGTAACCACGAAGACCTGCAACAAACAATGTCATACCCTACAACAAACCTTGACAAACCCTGCAACACAGAGTTATACCATCATACCATGGTGCAATCCATGTGCATAGACCTTTCCCCAAGGATTTTACTACATATACAAGGCATGTTCCATAGAAAAATCCCTTATGTATGTGACCTATTCATAGGTCAGCCTACGTATGTACGTGATTGTTACCACTATAACCCGCGTATGCTTCTGAAGATGAAAAAATTGATCTTCCTTTAAGGCTTCCATTCTTCTCAGGTTGTTCAGTCGTCTTCACCCACCTCTCAAGGTATCCCAACTTCTCAGAACTTGAGCTTTGAGCTTCCATCTTTTCAAAAATGTTTTTGTTCCTAACTTCATGCCTTCTTCTAGTCATGCTATATGAAGTCCTCATCATGGGCTTTCTTCTTATGTTCCAACAATCTTGGTACTTGTGGCCAAATCCACTACAGATGTAGCATCTCATGATGTAACAATGAGCAACATTTTTTCCTACTTGATTACATCTCCAACATCTTAAGGTGTTATGAAATCTTTCATTATCTCTCCTTGCATACAATCTACACTCCAAAGCTTTGCGACCATATTCATTACATGAGTAACAGTGACCATGAAAAAAAAATTCATACCTTTCCTTGAGCGTCCATCTTGAAGGTGTTTCAATTTTCTTTGATATGTAACAATGTCTTCTTGATTTCCTCCTTTCTTTATCCTTTCCTTCCCTTTTGTAGATGGTTGACTTGCAACATTATTTCCATCCTTTGAGAGTGAGGGACTTACCTCATGATTCTATGAGGTTCTTGCTTCAACATGTGTAGCTTCTATCTGGTATCCAAGACCTGATATATCATTTGGTGATCTTTGACTATCCAATATCGCATTCCATATTTTTGATCTTGTTATCATACTAATCCGTAGGTGCGGACACTAACAGATCTCCCTAGATCCACCCGGATCTAGAACAAAACAGGACAAGACATAACTCTTTCCCTAAGTTTTGACCATTGAATTAGCTAGTAGGAAGGAACAAGTAACATACCTTTGTATCGCTTCCTAGGGTCTATGTTGCTCCCGCTTCACTCCGGTGCTCTCGTGAGGTCAAGACCAAGAAAACACAAACCAACCAAAGTGAAGATATCAAAATATATTCAATTGTCAACTTATGTGTATGATCAAGGAGTTACACAATAAAGTGAGAATAACTTTATGGGAAAGGGACATGCCATTGTATCATATTAATTGAAAGTAAAGATTACAACTTGATCGCCTTGATGTCGCAAGCTTCCTTTCGATGGCTCTTGTTTCCAACACACACACTTGCTCAATACTTGTATGAAGGAGATCAAATCCTCTTGATAGACTTGCTAGAGTCTCCAAGTCCTTCACACAATTCTTTCACCAATTCTCCAATGAATCTTGCTTAACCTTTTACATGAGAATGTCATCAATATATAGGAGAGAATGAGATGGTTACTTGGATAAGAATGATCTCACAATATCAGGGAATCCAGTACCAGGATAACCATTCGAATGCCAACCCATTATTCTAGAAGATTCCCTTCTAGAACCATCGATAATTCATCTTTTTTCATGATTTAGAGAAGGTTCTCACCCTAGCTATGTTGCATAGTATGAGAAGTTCACACCCTAGCTTAAGGCAGCCTGCGAGAATGGGTCATTCTCGCACCCCGGTATATTAGCAACTTGCGAACTCTCTTCAAAAGTGAGTTTTCTAGGAAGAGATGAATGTCATTTTTCTCAGGAGAAAGTTCTTATGAGGAGCCTGAGTACACCATCATCAATACACCATCATGATGACCAAAATCATGGGTAACAGAATGCCCCCCAAAGTATGAGGCCAGAACCAGTGACAGCCGAAAGACTTTGTAAACTTCATGTGTGTGTCGGAAACCAGGAGCGCACCTAATCGAAAACCTGCGAACAACCAAGCATCTGCAGAATATCATATATACCAATTATGAGGTAGGCATTCCCATACTCAGATCACAGATGGATGACATTGTAGACATAGGTCATGGACACCAATCATACACTGTGGATCCATGCCATCAAAATATAGCATAGCCACCAGGAATACACTGTGGATCTATGCGAGAAATTTCAAATTAAGACGACATAGCCACGAGACATACAAAGTGGATCTATGTGTCGCAAATTATACATAATCCATCGCAACCTGGACAGGGAGATGATATCTAAGGTCTTCAATCTCGTCGCCCAAAAGTACGAATCTAACCATGTGATTACATGTGTTGAAGTCGAACATGGCAGAAACCACTTGATTACCAGTCATTGATGAAACCATTAACAAGTGCGAGGGAATCACCATTGATATCAATGACTCCCAAGGTACTCTAGTACAATCCATCGAGTGTGAATGATTGAGTTGAAGTTGAACATCCGATGGAATCTTTCGATCAGGGGTCAATGATGTAAACCCACTGTTGAAAGCGAGGAAACCTACCATTGAGGCATGCAAGTTCCAAGGTACCAAAGAATTTCTAAGTCTTGTTTTTGGATAATGAGCTGAAGTTGATGGAACAAAAATCGTCACAGGAGGGCCTTGATGTATCCCCCATCAATGACATGAAATGAGTAATAGATTTTGAAGGTGAAACAAAGTATGATGTAAATTGAACTGGACACAGGGAAGGCCGACACGGAGAGAATGGACAACTACAGATGGCCGACTCAATAGATGTTTTAGATGGACTTCTCTTGAACATATGAACGACACGACCAATGATTTGGTAGCATTGACTCAAAGACGACATAGGGAATGACCTTATAGCAAATCGAATGAGAGACAAATGGATTTCCCAAACCGGTTTCAAATATAATGAATGGGGGGTGTCATGTTCAAGAGCGACACTTACTTCCAATCAATACGAAGATGATAACATATCCCTTTCCCAAATTTTCCCCCACCATTTCTGGCGAGTACCTCTTTATTTTTACGCAAGCTTGAGGAGGATAACATATGCTTGTTGATATAAGCTTATCCTTCATATAAGTCCTTCAGAGTATGTTTAACGAACCTTAAGAAGGAGTGGTTCGGTCCCATGACGGGTCTGTCAATGTTTATTTAACGAGTCTAGAGATAGAAAAGTTGAAGGTTTTTCATGATTATAGAGTCTGGAAAAACGCTCAAAAGATAACTCTCTCAGTTCCTTTTTCATAAATTAGTCTGATGAGACCGAAAAAGAGATAAATTATCGCCCACCAGATGCTTTCTTCAAATAATTTATCGTGCGTGAAAATAGCAAGGTCACTCGACTATCTTTTCATGTTTAGAGAGTCTGAAAAGAGCTTAAAGAGGACTCCAGGGGGGTTCCTTTTTCGTATAACCTTGTTGAGCCCAAAAAAGTGATAAAAGTATGCTCTATCATGTTCTCATGTATTTTTGAGCACGAGAACGGACAAAGACCATGCTCGAGGTTTTATACAAAAACCATAAAAAACACTCAAAACATGTGATGACAAAGAAAAAATACATCCGCATCCTTGTGCATAAACATAGAATTCATTACGCCTGCAAAAGTTACACTCAAAAGGGCATTAGGGATTAGGGTTTAATAAATAAATAATTATAAAAAACCAAACAACATGGTAAAAGTAAATATAAAGGAGTAAAACTCTTTTTACAATATCATTTTCACTTTTCCACTATTTGAGCCCCAAAACCCCCCTTTTACCCTCAAAGTTCGGCATCAGATTGCGGGAGTTACGAGCGTCCATTTGTCGAGCTGTCAGCGACAGTGAGGTAGGATTTTTGTCCTCTACTCTTTCATGGTTTAATTTTGCATTTTCATTCAAGGTTAAAACTCATTTTTTAGTTTGTTTTATGAGCCCTACTTGCGCTCAGCCATTCTCGCAGGTGGGCTACACGGGACCTGCAAGAATGGGTCATTCTCGCAGGTGAGCCCACAGTAGCCTGCGAGGTTCTCACACTGTGCCTAAAGGGCACCTGAGAGAACCGCAAAGCACAATTTTAAAAAAAAAAATTGCTCAAAGAAAGAGAACCAATTCATGAATAGAGTTACTAATCCTCTTCTTATGCTTCTTATGCATGTATTTGGCCATCAAAATGGTTCTTGAATGGCGTGAAAGGGAGAACGAAGAAGACAATGCTATTGCCGGAAATCATCCACCCACTATTGCTTCTTTGAGAAATTATGGCCTTCTGAAGTACTTTCGTATCCTGGGCATGAGGGCCCAAGTCAGGTTATTAGAGTACCTCGTGCGTATGTGGGATCCCGATCAGCAGGTATTTCATGTAGGGGTCCACACACTGTCCTTAGATATTGAGGACATTTACTTCTTTACTGGATTGTCATGGCATGGGTACCACGTGAACCTGACTGGTAGAAGAGGTGGTGGGCTTCCAATGAGTGAGTACTTCCGCTTACACTGTGTTCCCGAGGTAGAGAGGAAGAAAGGGAAAGTAGCTATTTGGGGAGTACGATATTTGACCCTCTGTACTATCTTGTTCACCATATCTCGGATGGCTGGGAGCTCTGCTCCTCACATGGTGCTACAGAGTTACTTCCATTATGCCATAGAGTGTACTGAACCTCAAGTTTTTAACTGGGCATATGCAGTGCTTCGTAGTATGAAAAAGCAGTTGACCAAATGTAGACGAGGCGACCTAAAGAAATTCGGGTATGGATCTTTGTTAGTGTACTTCTTTCTCGAGAGGGTTCCATTACTGAGACTATAGGTGGAGTGGAATTTACCAGCTCCCAGGGATCCAAGAATGCTGAGATGGTGTCAGCTCATGGCCCGACACGTAGCTGGACCAATAATCAAGTATGATGATACCTTCTTCAACTGGCTGCAACCACAGATGTTGATGGTTGACGATTATGCTTATGTCGGGTTGTATTTCCAAGGAGATCCAGACTTAGTCCTGCCAGAGGATGCTCAATGGGAGGAACATGGTAAGAAGTACAATTTTTTTTCCTTTTAAATGTTTTTGTTAATTTTATCATATGCAAATGTTTTTTATATGTTCGTTCAAAGACTAAATAAAAAATTCGTTGTTGATGACACAGATGTGGGACCTTATCGACCTCCTGGTACTTCTCCCATTCAGCGGTGAGGAGAGGTAGCGCCAGTGCCACAATGGGAAGTTGGGGATTATTAAGCAGTGGAACAAAACCTAGAGGGTTTGACAACAGATATTCCACACATGCCTCTTGGATAGGTTCCATGACATGAACAACGTCATATAGTAGGAGTGTCAGAGTCCATGGGTCGAATACTCCGTAGAGTTGCCTGGGTAGTCATGTGTTACCATGAACGTCATCCATGACGTCACTTTGTAGAAGCTATGAGCTTCAGATTTTGACATTTTGGTCTTCGGACAATTTTTTTTTGTAAAAAACTCTTTTGATCGTTATATATACAGACGACTTCTACCGGTTTATCATGTGTTATGAAAATTGATGTGATTGATTTATAAATTATCCAAATGTCTATCTAATACATAGTTATCCAATCCATCTGTTAATGTATTTAGACATCTAGGAATATGTTGATATTCAATGTAATCAAAATAACATTCCAAGAGGCGAATTCACAAATACACCCGTAACAAGGTAGGACTTCGAATAGTATAGACATTACTTAACTGTAGTACTACAAGATGTGAATCGAGTCGCACAACTAAATGAAGGATTCCGAGCGAGATATCATCAACCAATAATTCAATAACGGCATTATACTCTGCAATGTTGTTGGTCGCACGGCCGAGACACACACCTCGTAAGGAGACAAGTTCGTTTGTAGGGGCGTAAATTGCCCATGCAGCGGAAGAAAGGTTATGAGTACTATGGCTAGCACCATCAGCAAATCCAATATAGGGTAGTGAATAATCCGACATCTGGAAATCAAACACAACGTCACATAAGGGCAGAGACCAGATAACAACAAAAGCAAGCTATAGTAACACACAAGAAGTATGATACAATAAAAAAACAAGTACTCGTGCACAAATGATTTTATGCACAATACTTCTTCAAGTACAACCCATTCCTGGGTTCACTCAAAGGGATACCATCGTAATCTACTAACTCATAAGCTCATTTTTCCAAAACTCATCGAACAATATAAGGACCTCGCCACATGGCTTCGAATTTTCCAGCTCCTAGCATATCTCGATCTTGATCATAGAGGAAAACGAGATCTCATTCGGAGAAAACGTGAGGCTTGACATGTTTGTCGTATTAGGCCTTGACACATTTTTTCTGAGATTCTATAACTAGGGTAGCATCGCGTCGAGTTTCGTCTAATTGCATAAGATACAATAGACGTTCTTCCTCAGCATAAGTGTTTGGTAGGAGTTCAACAGCTAGTTTTAAAGAGGGTATCTCGCATTCAATCGGGAGAATAGCTTCCAAACCATAGACTAACCAGAAAGGTGTAAACCCAATAGCATACTTGACGGATGTCTGATAAGCCCACAATGTCGAAAACAACATTGTGTGCCAACTTGTTTTGTGAATCCCTATCATTCATCGGAGCATAGTTATGAGAACTTTGTTAATTGCTTCGACCTGGTCGTTGGCTTGTGGGTAATAGGGCATTGAGTTATCATGGCGAAGACCCAACTTTTCAGTAAGTCCAGACATCATGAAGTTTCTGAAGAAGCTACCATGATCAATGACGATAGCTTGGGGAACACCAAAACGAGCTATGACGTGATTAAAAATTAATAATGTTGTGGTCTTTCTAGTGTTGTCAAATGTCGGCATTACCTCAGCCCATTTCATAAATTAATCAATGGCTACAATGATGTAACCATGCCCCCCGGCCGAGTGAGGGTGACATGTCATGAAATCAATGCCCCATTTCACAGAGGGACCAACGGAGACCACAGGGTGAAGAGGAGCAGGATGTGACCGTATCTTCTGATTATAGGTCTAGCAAGCATGGCATTTTTGAACGGCAATTATGCAGTCGTTAAATAAAGAAGGCCAAAAATACCCTGCTCGTAAGATCTTCTGGGTAGTAGCATACCCAAACATATGACCACCACAGGCTCTAGAATGGCAGTCATTCAGAGATTTCTCGACTTCGTCGAACGTTAGACAATGTCGAAAAACAGAGTCAATCTCCCGACGATAAAGAGTATCCCCAAGAATAATATATTGACGGGCTTGATAGCGTATGCAACGTCGATCAGTACTAGACAAAGTTGGTTGGAAAGTCTGGGTTTGGAGATATATAATGATATCACCATACCAAATATCATCAGTGCTGATAAGGAAAAGAGATTCATCAGGTAATGAATCAACTGCTACTGTTTCCATTTCAGAATGGGGAAAGTCACATATCAACTCAGCAAAAACTAAGGACTTCTTGGACTTGGAGCGTTCGAATTCCAAGTCGAACTCCTAGAGAATCACAATCCATTTGGAGTATTTTCCCCCTAGCAATTGATGGGTAAGAATGTGTTGCATAGGGTTGCAGTGAGAAATCATTGTAGTCTTGCATGAGAGGATATAGTTCCGGAAGCGTTGGACGGTTTGGACGGCAGCCAAGGCTAGTTTTTCGACATGTAAATACTTCATTTTAGTGGGCGTTAGACTTCGACCCAAGTAGTAAATAACATGTTCGTCGTTAGCATAATATTCTTGGATGAGAACCATACCAATGGTGTAATCTGAGGCAACAAGGTAGAGGAAATAATTGCGACTGTAATCGGGGGGAAAGAGAAGAGGAGCATGCGTTAGGGAAAATTTCAAAGCTTCAAAAGCATTGTTGGCAATGGTATCCCAGACAAAGTCTGAACCATTTTTTAATAGTCACGTAAATCCACGAGTTATCTCGGCATAATTTTGGATAAAACAACGAAGAAAGTTTGCTTTCCCCTGCAAACTTTGTAACTGGTGGAGAGTAGAAGGAGGAGGGAGATTAAGGATCACCTCAACCTTTAAAGGATCCACCCAGATCCCTTGACGCAAAACGATAAAACCTAGAATGCAGCCGGATTCCACGCAGAAAATGCACTTATGAAGATTTAAACGTATACGATAGAACCGACAGTGAACGAAAATGGCTCGGAGGTGGGTTGGGTGATCGACTTGGCAGATTGAGTGAGCGGGTAAATCATTCAACTATGGTTGAATGATGTTCTTGATATCATGGAAAGCATAAGACATAGCGCGTTGAAAATTTGCGCCAACGTTCTTGAGACCGAAAGGAAGTTTACGATAGGCAAAAGTACCACAAGGACAAATAAAAGCAGTCTTATGTTGATCCTCAGGAACAATGTTGATTTGATTATACCCGAAGAAACCATCCATGAGAGAGAAGATTTCACTTCCGACGCAATCATCAACAATCTGATCGACGAAGGGGGTAGGAAAGTTGTCTTTGGGACAATCTTTGTTGACATCCCTATAATCAACGCATACATGAATGGTGCCTTGTTTCTTGTCAATAGGGACAAGATTGGAAACCCAGTTTGTGAGAGCCACCGGATAAATAAAGCCGGCTTTCAGAAGTTTCTCGACTTCGAGCTTGATGGCAGCCGCTTTACGTGGGTGAACTGAATGAAGGTGTTGTCGGACGGGTTTAGCATCAGGGTATGTCTTTATCTCATGTATCACAATCTCAGGGTCGATACCCAGCATTTCTTCATAGCTCCATGCGAATATGTCACAAAACTTTTTAAAAAGGGATGTGTAGGTGATGAATTCGTCAGAAGAACACGAAGCTCTAAAATGGACATTTTCGACAATCCTAGGTTTGATGGATATGTCAAGGGGAATAGTGGGAGAGATATTGCTTAAGTTCCCTTCATAAAACACATCGGGTGCGGATGTGGGAACGATGGAAATGACAACAATGGTCGACGGGGTTGAGATCCGTTGATAGTTCTCAATGGTATGTTGCTCCAGAAAGAGGATGGAATGATGATGCCCATCGTCCCAAGGGGTGTCCTCCATGATAGACATGATCATCTCGTCTGTGGGAAAAATGACATGAAACGTATCGGGAGACAACTCACCAAGAGAGGGGGTAGAAGGTGTTTCTGATTGAATGGCCTCATAGGCGGATTCAACCGGACTTAACGACATTGTGTTGCCGAAACGAAGATGATCTCCAGGGTCAGGTACTATCCAGGGGTCGTGAGACGCAAGAAGTTCATGAGGCGAGGTGGAGATCATGTTGATGGAAGCAATAAACAAGCGTGGAACATCGGGCGGTGGAATGGGGAAAGTACCCATTAACGAAGAGTCTTTTAGAAGGCCTACACCGACATTCTCATAACCCGATGGGGTTTTAGCGATGAACAGGACGTTTCCAGTACGGGTATCCGAATTAAAGAAGGCTAGTTGGTCGACGGTGATGACCTTACCTTGATGTGGGAAACGTACCACACGGAAAAGGGTTGACACAACTGCGTGCATGGAATCGATCCAGCTGCGGCCAAGAAAAAGATTGTAATCAAGGGGAGCGTCAAAGACTTCCACTTCGACTTGGACCATTTTGCCTTGTAACGTGATGGGCAACGAAGGAAGGACACCGTAGGGCTTAAAACTGGAGCCATTGAAGGCTTTAAGAGTGTTCTAGGATTCATTCAAAGAAGGAGAGCCAATATATTTCCAACAAGAAAGAGACATAACACATGTCGAGGCACCCTCATTGATAACGGTTCGGCAAATGTTTTTGTGAGAGGAAACCACTTGGATCTGGAACGCAAGTTGAGGGGGTAACCTTGGAATGTGATCCTCCAAGTCAAAAATTATTAAATTTGTATCCGTCAGATCGATTCCACCGATAGATTTCAATAGTGCCTTCCATTGTGTGGGACAACTTTGAAGGACTTCAAGGGCTGACATCGCAGAAGGTGCTTGGGACAGATTTTCAACAATGTTGTAGTTCTGGGCAGCACGAGCATGAGGATTGAAAGCCGATTTCCGAACGACGCCCTTTGCGGGGGGTCGAAAAAATGTGTCGAGGCTCGGTCGTTCGAGATGAAGAGGACCGTTGGTAGGTGGAGTCGTGGGAGAGGGTTGTACCGAGGAAGGCGGTACATCATCAACCTTCTCTTTAGAGGGAGAATAATCTTTGGCTCGAGTAGTGAGTGCAACGTCGCTCTCCTTTGAATTTCCAGTACACATCAAAACATAGGATGTAGTAGAAGATGAGGGTTGGTCATGAATGACCAACTGAGCCTATTGTTGAGACGGGAAGGGTTCGGAAAAAACGACCGGTGCAAGTGGTTTTGGAGCTCCTTGAAGGAACTTAGTGACCTCGGCACGTCGTGGACAATCCTTCATGTAGTGATCATCACCACAGATAAGACAAGGGTATCGAGGTTTGTGCTTATCCCGATCGTCAACAGGTGTATTTTTGGTTCTCTCTTCTTGAGAAGTATTTTTGTCCTCCTTATTCTTACCTCTCCCCTTTTTAGATTTGTTTTTACCGGCTGGGGTAGATTGGACTGCATTTAACTCAGAAGTCTTGCCAGTGGGAGGGGTAGGAGACAGATCATTTTGAACATTAGAAGAAGCAGGTTTGGGGTTTGTGCTTGAGGCAGATTATGGTTGGGCCTCGAAAGTGCCAATCACACCATCAACTGCATGCGAGGCAGCTGAAGTAGTTGAAGTTGTGGAAGTGGAAGGACGAGGTAAATCAGGTAGTAAATCGTAAAGGGTACCTGTTTGCGAGTAAACGAGGTCAATATATTGAGCGCAACTTATAGCCTACTGTTATGTGACCACTCCACCCATGGCAATGTCAGGACCGATGTCATTTACGAACGATTTTGTGAACCATTTTTCCAACAACTGATCGGGGAATTCGAGTTTAATAAGACGACGATGCCATCGCCACTCATGAATGTGATTGGATATATGAGTGGCCTTGTTCTATTTGAAAGAAGTCAAAATCTCGATCCTCGTGTCATAACGAATCAGTAACTGATAGTGTGTGAGGAAATCCATAGCTAGGGTGTTGAAGTCAGAGAATAAACCTCATGGAAATTCGATATACCACTTCACAACAAAACCTGTGAGGGTTCGTTGAAAAAGACGTAAAAGGATAGTCATCCATCAACAAGTTGGATGAACACCATAGGTGAAAAGTCATAACCTGATTGTTTGGGTCCTCTCCCGCTTTTCCATCGAATTTGGGAATGCCCGATGGTAGCTTGGCTGGTATAGCAGGCCATTGGGGAGAGTGACTAATTGGATCATTTAAAATCCTTGAAAAATCCAGAAGATCCAAAGTGGCTATGAAAGGTAATTGTCGATTCACCTACGGGTACTGGTGGCTTTGGGGAGGAAGCTCTGTCGGCAAACCAATAGTAGACCATAAGTAGTCTGCATATAATGTGAAGACACAGGAAGATTCGGTGGTGGTTGGAGAGGATAGTATCCCATAAGATTATACCTTGGAAGAGGGACTTGAGTTTGAGAATTCACCCCCTAAATGGGATTAAACGAACCTGGATATGGTTGGCCCACACTAGGGGGTATTATGGATGCAGTTGGAAACTGTTGCCCCCCAGTCAATTGAGGAGGATGTTGTATCAACTGATTCCAATACTAGGCCGAGGAGGGAGGTATGTTTTTCCCATAAGGTGGGGTCGGTCCTCCCATCGAAGGTGGTGTTCCAATTGGGGGTTGTGTTCAAATTGGGATTTGCGTTCCAAAAGGAATTTGCCCGCTGAGAGGGGGTTGATTCATACCACCTTGGTGAAATTGTCCACCAACCAGAATCTGGTAATTTGGAGGGAATGATGGAATAACACCACTAGGATTAAGACTTCTAGTGGAAGATGAAGAAGGTCCTCCAAAAGGAAATTGAGGGAGTGTTGGGATAAAACTGGGAAGAGAGTGCCCAGAAGAAGAAGGACCACCAAGAGATTCGGATGGGGTTTGTGTAGGAGTGTGAACGGAAGCATTCAACGCACGGTATCTGGGTGGTAGTGTTGGAGTGACGTTGGGCGTTCACGATGTGTTGATGGGAGCAAGACTAACCGTAGTAGACCCGGTCGGAACACTCATAGTATCTGTGAGATGGGACATTTCAGTAGGGATGGTAAAGTGATAGGCGGTAGTCAACGGTATTGTCTCTGGACTAGAGATTTCGGAGATCACAGGTGGGGTGATTTCGGAAATAACAGGTGAGCCTGGAACAAAAAGGTCCCGTCGAAAAACACCCATAGACCAAAAAATATCTTGGCCTTCTATGCCTGGAAACGGTCCAACTGGTGATCCAAAAGACGTAACAACTAAGTCTCCGGAAGAATTCAGTTGCATAAACGGTCGCTCAGAATCACGGTGAAGTCGAAAGTCCTCTCGAGTATTTGTAATTCGAAAATGTTCTAGAGAGTCAGTTCGTTCCACTTGTGGCATGGTGACAACTGTGACTTCACTTTGCCGAGGAGAGCCCTCAGGTGTACTTGTAGGAAAGGGTTGAGAACCTTCCAGATGCTCTGGAGATAAACCCTGCATTCTACATGAATGACGTGGAGGAGCTATTGTAAACGAGTGAAAAACTTCACGAAGAAAATTGTATGGTCAACTTTGGTAAAAACAACACGCGCTAGTAAACAAAATCTAGGAAGCAACACCAAGAAAACAAGACCTTCTAATTCCGAAGTCACTAGTTGGTGATGAAATCCAATGTCGCAACAACGAGATGAGAAGGGGCTGGGCTAGGGTGGAAAAGTTACACTGACAACCTCCTTAACGGACTTACACCCTGGTGCAAGCTCCCACACATAATCATGGGTATACCCTCCAAGGAGCCCGAGTGAGTTTGGTCAACATCAATTCCAAATACCATGAAGACTTTCCCCTTCACAGTCACCTTGTGTAAGAACCTAGAAAGATAGGCCACTAAGGTTACAACTGACAACAATAAATCCTGGGGGGACAGTCGACAGTCCGATCCACACGCAAGGGTAGGGTATCTAGCCGTAAATCAACTCAAAAGTCTTCCACTCATCATTGTGGGTATACCTCCGAGTGATCCCCGTAATACGTGCAATCTCTACACTGATATCAACAAAGCAGGGTGAGTAACTCTGTCAATATGAATGCGACCTCATGTTTGACCCTTGTGTGAGAAGGGCTTCCCAGGAAAAGATGTTGCAAATGGAATTTAACACTCCTTAACACAAGATGCTATTGTGTGTTTTGTGCTTTGAAGAGTGTATCTCTCTTCCTACTCCAAAGCGCTAGCCTAGCTAAATGTTGGTGTAATAGAGCCCTAGAAAAGAGTTACTAGGTAAATTTTACAATTGCGCAGTGTTATTAAGAGTTGTTGTTTACTCAAAGGAAACAGAGATGAAACTGATGTTGTATAAGACTCTGACCCAACGATGCATGGATGAGAATGAAATATATCGATTTTCGTTCAATGAATCCTATGTATGGTAGGGAGAGAGAAGTTTTCCAGATCAAACTTTGAACTACAAGACACAATTTCCTTTAAAATGCAAATGCAACAAATCACGCATCAATAACAATTCTCTATTGTTTCTTTTTCAATAATGTCAACAATTTATTTTCAATGTTTTCGAAAACGAAAATACTTTTGAAAGAAAAACTTTGTTCACTTTTCAAAAAGGACCTACACCCTGATGGTGAGAGTGCAGAAAATCAAAAACCAATGAACAAGCAATGATAAAAACCCAAACCACTCTTTCAATGAAAACAAAAATAAGAAGCAAACCAATCTAGTCTTTTCAGTTGCATAAGAAAAATAATCTTTCAAACAATGGGAAAATGATAAAGACAAAGAAAATAAACTTTCAACCAATCGTCGGTCCTTAACCAAAAAAGCACACTCAGATTATGAAATCAAAAAGTATGGCTTTGCCAAGAAAATTCAAGAAATGAAAGTTAAGAACAATGTGATAGGAAGAGACTTTGAAATCCTAAGACTGTTCGTGCAAAAAACGAAGACAAGAAAACATCAACCAATGGTCCAAAACACTCTTTTGATGCACCAATACTGATCTGGGCAGTTGATTATGCAAAAACTCAAATCCAAAAATTTGAAAAAGTGAGTTCGCGGGCTGAGGGTATGACACAGTGCGAGAATAGGTGATTCTCGTAGGTAAGCTTTGAGTAGAGTGCGAGAACTGCGAGAACCTCACACTGAACCTAAAGGCAGTGTGCGAACTCTATAGATTCTCGCAGGCTACTGTGGAGTGCAGTGCGAGAATGTCTGAAACTAGTCAATTTTTTGGAAAAAGACACAAAATTTGAAGAGGCCTCTAGACCCAGAGGGTCTATGAGGGTATCCTGAAGACTTAGAGATTGATATGAAAGGAGAAAGGTAAAACAAGAGAAAATGGCCATGGAAAAATACCAAAAACCACAAGAAAACGGGTTATCTCCCCAGCGGAGTCGCCAATTTTGTTATCGGACTAATCAGTAGGTGCGGACACTAACAGATATCCCTAGATCCACCTGGATCTAGAACAAAATAGGACAGGACATGACTCTTTCCCTAAGTTTTGACCATTGAATTAGCTAGTAGGAAGTAACAAGTAACATACCTTTGTATCGCTTCCTAGGGTCTCTATTGCTCTCACTTCGCTCTGATGCTCTCGTGAGGTCAAGACCAAGATAACACAAACCAACCAAAGTGAAGATAGAAAAATATATTCAATTGTCAACTTATGTGTATGATCAAGGAGTTACACAATAAAGTGAGAATAGCTTTATGGGAAAGGGACATGCCATTGTATCATATTAATTGAAAGTAAAGATTACAACCTGATCGCCTTGATGTCACAAACTTCCTTTCAATGACTCTTGGTTCCAACACACGCACTTGCTCAATACTTGTATGAAGAAGATCAAATCCTCTTGATAGACTTGCCAGAGTCTCCAAGTCCTTCACACAATTCTTTCACCAATTCTCCAATGACTCTTGCTTAACCTTTTCTAT
Organism: Picea engelmannii; assembly: GCA_009831015.1. Lineage (NCBI taxonomy): Eukaryota > Viridiplantae > Streptophyta > Pinopsida > Pinales > Pinaceae > Picea > Picea engelmannii. Next base: position 320,191 of record ML786703.1, on the reverse strand, counting down.
GAGAATTCCATCAATATATAGGAGAGAATGAGATGGTTACTTGGCTAAGAATGATCCCACAATATCAGGGAATCCAGTACTAGGATAACCATTCGAATGCCAACCCATTATTCTAGAAGATTCTCTTCTAGAACCATCCAGAATTCATCTTTTTTCATGCTTTAGAGAAGGTTCACACCCTAGCTATGTTGCACAGTGCAAGAAGTTTGCACCCTAGCTTAAGGCAGCCTGCGAGAATGGGTCATTCTCTCACCCCGGTATATTAGCAACCTGTGAACTCTCTTCAAAAGTGAGTTTTCTGGGAAGAGATGAATGTCATTTTTCTAAGGAGAAAGTTCTTATGAGGAGCCTGAGTACACCATCATCAATACACCATCATGATTACCACAATCATGGGTAATAGAGATATTCAAGAATTTGTTTGACTTCTCTGCTTTTTTTCTAATATCAACAACTTCAGCTTCCAACTTAAGACATAACTCTTCCTTTTCATTTACTTGATTCTTCAATAGTTCTTATACCCTTTTAGCTTCTTCAATTTGGGTTTTGATATGGACATTAACTTCAATACTTTTGCTAATCTCATCATCTACCTTCTAATTTTCTTCTATTTCATTCTTTAGTATTTTGATCTCTTTTTTTTTTTCTTCTAATAGAGTCTTTTTGCTTTCTTCTTGTTCCTTGAGCAGTTCTTTTAACTTCAAGATATGCCTTTGATTATTTCTAAGAAACGTTTTAGTGTTATCAGAAAGATAGCTATATTCTATGTAGAAATGGTCATAGTTGTATTCATATAGACCCCATTCAACTTTCCTTTTAATCTCTAATAAATCTTCTTCTACCTTTTCCATGGGATAACCATAATTTAACTCTACACATACTATCTCTAGGTTTTCTTCTTCACTTGTAGACAGATATTCAACATCCTCACATTTTGAAATATTGCAATCAGGGGTTTTTGGAGATTCTTTACCTTCATTGTTCTTGATGGATTTGTCTTCAATATCTTCCTCCTTAGTTTGGTATGTCTCCTCTAGATTTAGCCATAGATCCTTTGTGGTAGTGCATTGTCCCATGCTCTCTTTGATAAAAATTGAGATTCCACTAAAAATGGTCTTGATATCCATCCATAATTCTTCTTTTCTTTCCTTTGAGCTGCAAACTTTGACTTGTTCTTCAAAGGAACTGATATACCAATAGTTGCCTTCCAAATACCCCCTCATATTTATTTCAAGTGCACTTTCATTTCTATTCTCCATGTAGAATAGTTTTCCTCATCAAGGATTGGAACTTCATCGTCTATTTGTGTGTCCATGGATATCCTCCAATATTGTTAAGGATTACAGTGAAGGCTCACTCTGATACCAATTGTTGAACACACCGACCACACTTAGAGTGGGGGTGAATGACTATGGTGCTCTTTTTCAAACTTCCCTTGACAAAAATCCTTAGTTAGGAATCACTATTTACTCATTACTTATCGATTCCATTTATAAACACTTAAATGTGAACATACATTAACAACATATATCATCAATAAGTCATCATCACAAGGAACACAAAGAACATAAGATGTATGTACAATTTTATTTTTATTACGGACTACAATCCTTGGGTTATCAACAACAACTGAATAGAGTTACAACCCCACAAGAGTAACATCTCTATGATGCAAGACTCAACTCACACAACTCAACAACAACTATGAAGAGGAATCAATCCTCAATAGATACCAATCTGTCAACAGGTACGCGACCTATCAATAGTGCAAAACGCATATGTATGCACCCTACCAGTAGTACAACTCACGTATGTATGCGACCATTCTGTACTATAACCTGTGTATGCCTTCTGAGTAATTAGGTGTTTCTCTCTATGAAAAAATCAGATCCTCTACATTCCTCAGTCACATCCACTTGTATCATTTACTATCTGATCTGAACGAGAACTAATCACAACATATTCATACTCTCCATCAACTTATACTCATGATGCTCAACCATACAATATGAAGGCTACGGATACATAGGTAACCAATATACTATGGAAACCATATCAGTATTGAAACATAAGAGTGTTGTTGACTCCATCAACCAACCAAATCACAACAACAATACAAAAAATGCTTCAATCATTCACCATAAAATATGCCAGATTATCTATCAACAAAAATATGTAACCATACTAGAGATTCTATGGCAGATCTGAGCCCATGGAATGTAGATCTCTAGCTTTCTTCAGACTTCAGGAACTTAGCACCAGCTCACACTCAAGTATCCATGAATTTATTCAACTGTACACACCCTAATACACTGCCATCCCACATACGTATGCACCCTAATACACTGTCAGCCTGCGTACGCCTCAATATGTATGCACCATAATACACTCTCATTCCACGTACGGCTTAGAAACAAGGGTTTCTAAACTTCCAAAACATTTTTCGTCAAGATCTCATAATTGATGAAACTTTGATGCATCCATGAGATCCTCCAATCACTCTCTATCTGAGAATACATCTTCAAGATATGCTCAAGAGATGTTTTTCACAAGAGACCCTTGCCTCTTATTTATACTCTCCAAGTAGCTTCCTTAGAAGCATCTTCTAGGTCACTTTGTCCACATAGCCACTTTATCCAACATTTCCCAATTTTCCACTTGTCCATGTATCCAATAGTCACTTGACCACTTAACCCATTTTCCTCTTTTTAGGGTTAACTACTTTCCATAAATAGAAAGTTCTCCATTTACTTTATTATTTAAATAATCCTCTTTGACTTTGTCACTTCACTTTATTATTTAAATAATCTTCTTTGATTTTGTCACATCACTTTGTTAATTAAATAATCCTCCTTCTTTGCAAGCACTTTGACTTCTTAGACCTTTTGGGGCTTCAAGCCAACATATGAGGGTCCTCCAACTTCATAAGTCCATAACTCTCAAATCGTGAGGAGTTATATGACGTTCCACATACCACTGGAAATGGAATGACAAGAATTATCCATCTAAGATAGTTTCACTGACAAATTCACTGACATTCAACTCATAATTCCATAATAAATCATTGTTTCTCTAACCGTACTTATAGGATAACTCAACTGCAAAGAATCTTCCTGTGAGGGATTTCAACATAAGAGGACTACTTTTGAGTTCATCCATTTGTACTTATTATCAAGAAAATAATGAGCCATCTCTACATAAATTCAACTATCCATCATATATCAATGAACGCTCATTGATCCATCTTCATCTATGCATGATATATCAATGACAACTCATTGATCCATATTCATCAATGCATGATATATCAATGAAAACTCATTGATCCATATTCATCTATGCATGAAATCATATGACTATGATTCCACTTGACATCATTCCATTCACATCAAGGATAATTCATATTACAACAGTATGTTATGACAAGACATTGTTCCTTTGACATCAATCCTTTGATATCAATCCTTTGACATCAATGAGATTGAACAATCTCCCCCTTTGGCATTGATGGCAATACAAGCATTGATGTCAACACCAATTATTGATGGAAAAATGTAGATAAGGCATTGTTCTACATGAATAGTCATATCAATGTGGTTGTCTCTTCCCCTTTGACATCAATGGAAAAGGGTCTTTATCTCCTTGGGGATGCTCCCCCTATCTGAACTCTCCTTGTGGTTTCTCCCCCTGCGTGGATGCCTTGACCTTACTCTGAATAATATCTCCCATTTTGAACAAGGAATATCACTTTGATGTAATGTTGAAAACATATCGCTCATGCTCCCCTTGGAACCATGTCTGCATCTCTGTGACCAATGATATCCTGAAACCATGCCTCAGTCCTATGCATATGATAAATATTCCCTCCTAGAATCATGGGAAGAAGACTAAATCCCCTTATCGGTATGTCTCCCCTTGTCTTCTCCACAATATGAACAATATGCCACCACTGCAATATGCTATTCCTCAACCGGGACATAGATCAACTGCTCTTTCTATGACAATCCTAGGACCTGTGCATGCATCAACCCATGCCATACCATACATCATGAGGAAAAATATATTTCAACAATGAAATAGAGAATCATGAACAAATCATCAACCAAGTACATCATGTATCAAATTATGTTGCAACCATGCACAACACCCATGTACATCAACCATGTACATCAACACCATAAAATGTGTCAACCATACACAACATCTATGTACATCAACCATGTACATCAATACCATAGAATGATCTATATGGAATGTATCAACCAAATGCTTCTATAAACATTCCAACCATGTACCAACAATAAGTGTCATATCACTCATGATATGCCTCGACCATGAACCACATGCCATAATCATGCATCTCAATCAATCAAGTGTCTCAACTATATCATCCCATATATCATGTACCAAATTATATGCTAAAAAAGCAATACTAATGGTGTACTTTATCCGAGTACGATCATCCACATACATATATTATCTATGAGTACAAAAATCATTGCACTAATCAATTATCACCACATGTACCAAGCTAGTGCATCAACCATAGATCAAACTATGACCCATCAATGGTATATAACATGACCACCTCATCAAATCATCAACTACAGGTCCCAATATGTACTCCATTCATATGCCAAATGCATGTGCCAAGATATCCAACATAATATATATCAATGAAACTCAAATATGTACCAGCCATGTACCCCAAGAGATTAGTCTTAACCTCCATTCACTACAGTAAATATTAAACATCCAATAATTCATGTACTAGAAGTTTGCCTCAATAGATCTAGATAGCATCATCATGATATATCTCATAAGCAAAGTGCCATAACTTCATTTTCATAACCATCATTGTTCCTCAATAGACAAATGTCTCAATCCACACTCTAGGGTTGGTACCATGTATCCAAGATAGTCTTCCAATACTCAACCATATGTCACCACCATACATACATCAATCATGGATGCCAATATGTAATCATGAAGACCTGCAACAAACTATGTCAGACCCTGCAACACAGAGTTATATCATCATACCATGTTGCAATCCATGTGCATAGCCCTTTCCTCAAGGGTTTTACCACATATACATGGCCTATTGAATAGACAACTCGTGTATGTATGTGACCTATTCATAGGTCAGCCTATGTATGTACATGAATGTTACCACTGTAACCCACGTATGCTTCTGAATATGATGAACTTGAGATTTCTTTAAGGCTGCCATTCTTCTTTGGTTGTTTAGTCTTCTTCACCGACCTCTGAAGGTGTCCCACCTTCTTAGAACTTGAGCTTTGAGTTTCCATCTTTTCAAAAATGTCTTCCTTCCTCTAGTCATGCTATATAAAGTCTCCATCATGGAATTTCTTCTTGTGTTCCAACAATCTTGGGATTTGTGGCCGAATCCACTACAGCTGTAGCATCACATGATGTGACAGTGAGAAGCAATATGTCCTACTTGATTACATCTCCAAAATATTAAGGTGTTATGAAATCTTTCATTATCTCTCCTTGCATACAATCTGCACTCCAAATCTTTGTGACCATATTCATTACATGAGTAAGAGTGACCATGAAAAACATTTTCATAGCTTTTCTTTGGTGTGCATCTTGAAGGTGTCTTGAATTTGCTTTGATATGTAAATATGGCATCTTGATTTCCTCCTTGCTTTGTCCTTTCCTTCCCTTGTGTAGATGGTGGACTTGCAACATTATTTCCATCCTTTGAGAGTGGGGGACTTACCTCATGCTTCTTTGAGGTGCTTGATTCAACATGTGTAGCTTCTTTCTTGTATCCAAGACCTGATATATCATTTGGTGATCTTTGACTATCCAAGATCTCATTCAAGATTGTTGAGTTATTCAAGAATTTGTTTGATTTCTCTACTTTCTTTCAAAGATCAACAACTTCAGCTTCGAACTTAAGACATGAATCTTCCTTTTCATTTACTTGATTCTTCAATAGTTCGTATACCCTTTTAGCTTCTTCAATTTGGGTTTTGAGATGGACATTCACTTCAAGACTTTTGCTAATATCATCATCTACCTTCTTATTTTCTTCTATTTCATTCTTTAGTCTTTTGATCTCTTCTTATTTTTCTTCTAATATGGTCCTTTTACTTTCTTCTTGTTCCTTGAGTATTTCCTTTAACTTCGAGATATTCCTTTGATTCTTTCTAAGAAATTTTTTAGTGTTATCAGAAAGATAGTTATATTCTATGTAGAAATGGTCATAGTTGTATTTATATAGACCCCATTCAACTTTCCTTTTAAGATCTGATAGTTCTTCTTCTACCTTTTCCATGGGATAGCCATCATTTATCTCTACACATACTATCTCTAGGTTTTCTTCTTCACTTGTAGAGAAATATTCAACTTCATCACATTTTGAAATATTGCAATCGGGGGTTTTTGGAGATTCTTTACCTTCATTGTTCTTGATGGAGTTGTCTTCAAGTTATTTCTCCTTGCTTTGGTATGTCTCCTCTAGCTTTAGCCATAGATCCTTGGAGATAGTGCATTGTCCCATGCTATCTTTGATAGAAATTGAGAGTCCACTAAGAATGGTATTGAGAGCCAATGCATCATTCTTCTTTTCTTGGATTTGAGCCACAAAATTTGACTTGTTCTTCAAAGGAACTGATCCACCAATAGTTTCCTTCCAAATACCAACTCATATTTCCTTCAAGTGCACTTTCATTTCTATTCTCCATGTAGAATAGTTTTCCTCATCAAGGATTGGAACTTCATCATCTATTTGTGTGTCCATGGATCTCCTCCAAGCTTCTTAAGTCTTATAGTGAATGTTTTCTCTGATACCAATTTTTGAACACACAGACCACAATTATAGGGGGGGTGAATGAGTGTGGTGCTCTTTTTCAAAATTCCCTTGACAAAATTCATTAGTTAGCAATCACCATTTACTCATTACTTATTGCTTCCATTTATAACCAGTTAAATGTGAACATGCATAATCAACACATATCAGAAACATATATCATCAATAAGTCATCATCATAAGGAACACAAAGAACACAATATGTACGTACAATTTTCTTTTTATTACAGACTAGAATCCTTGGGTTATCAACAACAACTAAATAGAGTTACAACTCCACAAGAGAAACAACTCTATAATGCAAGACTCAACTCACACAACTCAACACCAACTGAGAATAGGAATCAATCCTCAAAAAATACCAATTTGTCAACATGTATGCGACCTGACAGTAGTGCAGTACATGTATGTGTGTGCCCTACCAGTAGTAGAACTCATGTATGTACGTGGAGAGTCTGTACTACAAACTGCATATGCCTTCTCAGTAGTTAGGGTTTTCTCTCTATGAAAAACTCAGATCCTCTAGAGTCCTCAGTCACATCCACTTCCATCATTTACTGTATGATCTGCACTAGAACCAATCAAAACATATCCATACTCTCCAACAACTTATACTGATGCTCCTCAACCATACAATATGAATGCTACTCATACATAGGTAACCAATATACTATGAAACCATATGAGTACTAAAACATAAGAGTGTTTCTCACTCCATCAACCAACCAAATCACAAAATCCATACCAAGAATGCTTCAAGCATTCACCATAAAATATGCAAGAGTATCCATCAAGAAAAATATGCAACCATACCCGAGTTTTTGTGTCATATCTAAGCCCATGGAATGCAAATATGGAACTTGCTTCAGACTCAAGTCTCCATGAATTTCTTCAACTTTACGCACCCTAATACACTGCAAGCATGTGTGCATACGCACCCTAATACATTGTTAGCCCGCATACACCTCAGTATGTATGCACCCTAATACATTGTGAGCCCACGTACGCCTCATAAAATAGGGTTTTTGAACTTCCAAAACTTTTGTCTTCAAGATCTCATACTTGCCGAAAATTTGATGTGTCCATGAGATCCCCCAATCACTCTCTCTCTCAGAATAGATCTTCAAGATATTCTCAAGAGAGTTTTTTCACAAGAGACCCTTGCCTCTTATTTATACTCTCCAAGTAGCTTCCTTAGAAGCATATTCTAGGTCACTTTTTCCACATAGCCACTTTGTCCAACATTTCCCAATTTTCCACTTGTCCATGTATCCAATAGCCACTTGACCACTTAACCCATTTTCCTCTTTTTAGGATTAACTACTTTCGATAAATAGAAATTTCTCCATTTACTTTATTACTTAAATAATCTTGTTTGACTTTGTCACTTCACTTTATTATTTAAATAATCTTCTTTGATTTTCTCACATCACTTTGTTAATTAAATAATCCTCCTTCTTTGCAAGCACTTTGACTTCTTTGACATTTTGGGGCTTCAAGCCAACATATGAGGGTCCTCCAACTTCGTAAGGCCATAAATCTCAAAACATGAGGAGTTATGCGACATTCCACATACCACCGGAAATGCAATGACAAGAACTATCCATCTAAGATAGTTTCACTGACAAATTCACTAATCTTGAACTCATAATTCCATAATAAAACATGGGTTCTCTAAATGTACTTATAGGATAACTCAACCACAAAGCATCTTCCCGTGAGGGCTTTCACCATAAGGGGACCAATTTTGAGTTCATCCATTTGTACTTCTTATCAAGAAAATAATTCGTCATCTCTACATAAATTCAACTATGCATCATATATCAATGAACCCTCATTGATCCATCTTCATCTACTCATCATATACCAATGAAAACTCATTGATCCATCTTCATTTATGCATGCCATCATATGACTATAATTCCACTTGACATCATTCCATTCACATCAAGGATAATACATATTACAACAGTATGCTATGAAAAGACATTGTTTCTTTGACATCAATCCTTTGACATCAATCAATCAATCAATCAATCAATCAATACAATCCTTTGACATAAATGACAACATGATCCAACAAACATAGATTCGTTTGTGAAACTATGTTCGCTAAGGGGCACGACAATTCATTCGGGTGAATGGATACATGAAGGACATGGAAAATTGGTTTAGACATATGGGTTCATGAAAGGGAATGAAACCCCCAAAGGATGTGACAATTTCCATGGTGACCTTTGGAGTCCCTATAAGAGAACAAGGGCGCACAACCAAGGAGGATAAATTTGAAGACAAAGAGAGAGATACCATCTTTTCAATTCTAAGGAAAACTTAGAGGAAGAGGAGTGATCTCCCTCAAGTAGCCAAGTCGCTCCACATATGAGGAATTGTGCTACCTTCAGGTGATTATGTGGGAAGAGTTGGGGCGAACTTGGTTTTGGCTACGTTTGGGTGAAGTCTTGTCACAGGTTTCAGGAGGCATTCTAGGAGACATAACCACAGGTCTGTGAAAATCCTTGCAATAGAGAAGAGATGAAAATTATGTGGTTGAGGGCACACCTTAGGTGTATGAAAAAAGGTTGCAGACTCTCCTAAAAGAGAGTCTTCGTCTCGAGAAACTATGTATGAGTGTATTGGTGAGGTGAAGTGAGTCGTGTGACTCTGACCAATTGTAAACTGAGTCGATACTGCTCATATTACAACTTTTTTTCAATAAAAAAACTTAGTTGGGTGGGAACGGTTGTGTTTCCCACACTATATTTGTGTGCCTCTTGTTTTTTTTGCAAGTGTTCTCTTCATTTCATGGATTTATTCTTATATGTGACAAAGTGGTAAGTTGTTAACAATTGTCTAAGTATACAAGAGTTGCACTAGAGGAGTGTGACAGGTCGATAACCTAGAACGAAGTATTGGTATGCACTAGGTGAAGAGGTGTAGTCCAAATGAAGTATCTTTTTTGTTTCCAAGTAGCCAAGTGAGAAAAGTCGTAGTGTTGCACACCCTTAAAGGGGTGCACGATCGCAAGATTCAACTAGGAGGACGTGACAGATGGTATTAGATCTTGTTTGTTGCAGATTTTTATGAAGGGTTGGTGAGCTATTCACCACAATCTTGATGATAGAGTATATCCGAGTGAACTTTGAAGGAATTTTGTTGCAAAGTTAATTTGGTGAGAATGTTTGTAGACTGGGTGAACCATCCGGTGGAGTGAACTGGTTCATAGAAATTTTATCATAATTATGAAAGAGGTTTGGTTGATAGTGTGGTGGAAGGTTGATCTAGGCGCACACCTTCTATAGACCAATAGAAGATTTTGTGGTGAGACAAAGTACTTGGACAGGGTGGGTGGTTTCATAACTCATTGCAGTACTTTCCATAGAGTTAATCATAGAGGCAGTTTGGTTAGAGACTTGATTGGTTTGATGTGTGATGGAATTCAATGTCGGACTTGTTGTGTACACCTTGGAGAGATCAGGCACAAAGTTTGTTGGGAGCACTCAGCACTTGGGAAACATTGATGAATGCAGGATTTGTTGCATGAATTTTTGTAGATCTAACTGTGGAAGTGTTTGCAGAAGCGAGTGCAGAGGGTGATCACAAAAGTGATTTTGAAAGGGAGAAGTTTTGGGTTCCAACAAGCTAAAGTGCTTCGGCGAATGACTTGAGACGACCTATAGGAGCTCCACAACAAGAAATTGGTTGGGCACATTTTTAGCATGACATCGTCATGTTGTGCATCATCGAGAATAATAGTTGAGTTGAGTTAGGTTATTGGACAAATGGGTCGATCGCAAATTTTCAATGATGTATCTCTTTACAAGGTTCCAATACCAATTTAGCAGTAGTATGACTTGTCACACACAGTTGTTTTGTGCATGGTTCCTTGAAGTGGAAGAAATCAAGCTCCGGAGATGGGAAGACATTGGAGACGAGTTTGATCAATTGCATGTGAACTTTGGCACTTAGATGAATTTCTAAAGTGGATGAATGGGATCATCCTTGTATCGTAGTGAAGGTCTTGCAGGTTTGTGGAGCTACAGATGGTGATTTAGAGGAGATCATGGAGAGAGTCAATTACTTGGGAGAGTGTAGGTCTAGGAAAAACAAACTTGAACCACGGGTGCAACCAAGAATGTCTTTGGAAAGGTACGACTGGTTTCAAATTCTTGTGTTTCCTAAGTGATGCAGTGAGTTCTTTAAAGGGACGTCAAATGACTTAGGGCTTCAAGTGTATTCCATTTCCATGATGAAAACTGACAGACTTGAGGGTGACTCAATTGGTGCAAATTCAAAGAAGTATTGTATCATTTTGGGGTGCCTTAGTTTGGTTAATGTACAAAGAGCTTGGGGTGATCTGCTTGGATGAGTCCTGTGGTGGACTAAGAGAGATTTGGATTCGGTCTTGGATGTGGATTGAGGGAGCTTCCTAAATCTTTGATGAGGCAGATTAGAATATTAGATTAGACAGGTCATTGGGGTGAAGTAGGAAGTGAAGTCTATACATGTTGAGTTTGAGAGGATGGATGAGGTGCCTTAGTGCTTAGTGCCTTAGACATATTTTTTGGGTTATGAGATGACTTCACAGTCATGACAACAATGACATAGTTTGTACAATGTAGCAGGTGCATGGAAGTTTCATTCTAGGAGATGGATGGATTTAGTAAGGAAGTCGACCAAGAATTGTTGACATTCAACCTGAATGTGTGGAACGTAGACCAAGTGACTTGGGTGGTGTTATCTCACCATTGGTATGGGACATTGGATGACACAGAGCATACCTTGGTGACTTCCACATGATTATCTGATGTAGGAAAATTGGCCACACTCATGCGGAGAGATGACTTTATAAAAGTAGGGTTGAGGAATTTCCTTTGTTTAGAGGATTGTGTGGATAGGCATATTGCATCATGGTCTAGTGATGTAGTAATGAGGAAAAATTATTATGGACGTGCAATTCTTTATGCACATATTGATGATTGGACTAGGTTTTCATCTAGTTAATGACTTGGGAGAGAACAACAACATGATAAGGGGGTCAAGAGTACATACGCACCGGTAGGTTTTATGTGCAACACTTAGACATTGCAGATTGTCTCGGATGATGGAAGTAGTAGTGAGGAAAAGGTGGACACTTTCCTTAATCTTTGGAGTTGGATGGAGTGACATGATGCGACAAAAAGGACTAAGTTTGGACATGGAGAGATACATATCAAGACTTGGACATGAAAACTGGATTCTTGGACATGAAAACTGGATTGGTCACCTAACTAGTATAAGACTTGAGATGTGCAATGCGTGGAGACATGAAAAATTTAGTTGATGTATGATCACAATAGTGAGTCACAAGAATTTCAAAACCTATGAGAAATTTTGAAGAACATCGCAATAAGATAGTGCAACAAATTTGGGTGACTTTCATCCTTAGAGTTGGATGCAGTGACCGTAGGCATCGGATTGTGCAGAGTTGAGTGAAGTACAATTTGGTTTGTAGAAAATTGGGGTTTCCACTTCACAAGGAAGTTTGGGGGTTTTCTTTTTGACATAATTTGGGGTTTATAGTAGACTTAGTTGCAATAGGGGCACGAGTTTAGGCAGAGATAGTAGCTTTATTTAAAAACACTATTTTATGAAAGTGTCATATGTTGCACTTAAGTGTCTAATGTTGCACCCACTGCGGATTGTGACAGTGTCTCCAAATCATATAAGGTATAAAGAGTAGAATATTATGGATTTCCAAAAGATTTTATTTTATCGACAATAGTCCTAACAGGATCGTGAAATTCATCAATCCAACGAAAACGACAAAATTGTCTTTAAAGTTAGCCTGCGAAAAGTTCTTATAGGTGCAGCAAGGACTGTTGCATATTTCTTCAGTCACTACTATTTTCTGACAGTATGAGAAAAGGAAAGACAAGAATACAGATGGGTGACAGAGGAAGATAGATAATAAACAGTCTTCACTTTTAATGATCCTAGATATAAAGAGAGGTATTACCTTTCCCTTTAACATATTTAAAGAGATATTTTACGCCGAAAGATCTCTGCAATCGCCAAGCAGTGGTCAGTGAGATATATTCGTTTACTTTATCCGACGGATCTTCAAAACCCAATATTCTGAGCTGTTAACTGAAACAAACCAAATAAAGCTGATCTGCTCTAGAGAAATAATAAAACCCTATTTTGGTTTCAATATTAAAACCCTAGAGAAATATTAAATATTAAAACCCTATTTTGGTTTCAATATAAATGTATCCTGAGAAAACCCATCTGAATCTGAATCGCAATTGGAAAATTAATAATTCATGGCCGATCGTAAACTCAAGTTCATCACCACCACCCGCATTATTCTTCCTTACCGATTACTTCTAGGGTTTTGGCCGATGGGAACATCATGATCAGTCGCATCGTAATGTGTTCTGGAGCCATTGGAGCGCATGGGAAGCAAAGGAAGAACTCGTTTGAGGCCAACATTAATCTTCGACGTGGAGAATGCTTCATAATATTCCTGAATCCTCCATGGCTATTCTTTAGCATCTTTTCTCGACATGGCGTTGGATCCACTCGCTGGAACAGGAAAGCCAAGAGGAGCGAAACCACCAGAAATATTACACTTCTAACAAACGTAGCCGCCATAAACACCCCTAACGAGATCGAAATCCATCCAACTATCGAAGCCCGGAATACAACACCTTCTTGACCATATTCACGATTCTATGACGTTAGGACTGGCCTCAGCGAAACGGGATACGGCCATGAAATTAGGTCAAACTGTCGTAATTATTTCTTCACTTCCTATCATTGGATCGAACTAAGATGGATCTTGTTTCTTCTTCTCGTTTTGAGGAGGAAGCAATGGCAGGCAGGAAGATAGTACAGAAAACGAATCTAGGACTAATGTTAAGAGACATGAAAATTCAAAACCTAAGAGTCTATACAGTTACTGTTGGTTGTTTGTACTTCTGCGGCGTGCCGTCTACTTGTTAGACTTAACATATCTTGATGTGTCATATAGTGGACAGTCTAAACCTATATATACAACAAGATCTCCGTTTTTTTAGCATCCTAATGCTATATATACAACAAGATCTCCGTTTTTTTTGCATCACTGTGCGAGGCCGAGATCATGGAAGAGGCTCTGAAATGGAAGAGGCTCTGAAATGGGACATTGTTGAATGTCACGTATGGAGATCGACATTGTTGAAATTCACGCATATAATAGAGATACAAATTGAAGCAATAAAACCATGTACCATTTTGTACTAAACTTTCACTATGGGTATCACCAAATCCAGATAAGGAGGCAAGAGTCCTCATATTTCCTTCCACACACATGAAAGTCATTATCATTTTTTAGTGCTCCATTTCACTCTTTGCAATGCTCCATCCACTTTTTAGACCCTTGTGAACAAGGTCTTTCATCCCTTCATGAGTATTTTTGTGCTTGTATTCTTTGAACATATCTTGGTTTTTAGCAAATCCAATCAATTCTTCCTTAGATGTTCCCAATGCACCTTTGGCACTTCTAAAGTGGAATCCCATAGTCAATACTAGAAGGGTGCAAGTGAATTCCAAGTGGATCCCAAGAAAATTGAGGTGATGAAAGATTGACTAGGCCATCAAACTCAGAAAAGTTTACATGATTTTTGAGGACTTATTGGATACTACAGGATATTTGTGTGAAGAATGACAAGTGAATTACAACTCCATTAACCACCCTCATCAAGAAGAATTCCTTTGTCTGGAATGATCTAGTAGAGAATGGATTTTTTTTATTTAAAGGAATCCATGTCTATTACCCTAGTGTGATTCCTTTGTAGAAGTTCTTTGAATCATGTTGATGCAAGTGAGGTGCCTATTGCACCTATTGGAATTCACCGATAAGCGGCTATAGGGTCCAACTTTGGGAAGGTTCACCTATGAGAAAGAAATGATGGTCATCCTTGATGCAATTGATACATGCCACTCTTATCTTATTAGGAGACAATTCTCAATTCCTAATCAGGACCAACCATCATATTTTGAAGCATTTTTCGGAATAGTGGTTGTGTAGCCCAAGTGAGTCACTCACACGTTATGTTGTGATTATGAGATCATGTACAAGAAGGGAAAACAAAATGTGGTGGATGATGCTTTTCTAAAAAAAAATGAGGATGGATCCCTCTTTGACTTATCATTATCGATACCATATAGACTTTTGGCAAAAAGATAATGACACCCTCTTCAACTCATGGATTGACTTGAAGAAGGCCCCAACGCTTGCAAGTTATACCTAGTAGAAAAACACTTTGTACTATAAGGATAATATTGTTCTTATAATATTGTTTTGGTCTAGAATTTTTTTTTTGCTTCTTTGGGGAAGGCATGAAAAAGGACATTCATAAGTCTATGGCTAAATATGAATCTTGTGAAAGGAATAAGAGTGAAATGGTGAAGACCTCCATGGCATTGCATTTAATATGGATCCCCACCATTAGAGTGACATTTCCATCGCTTTTATATAGGGACTTCCTAAAGTTGGAACAAATCTGCCATCAAGGTGGTAGTAGATTATCTTTCAAGATATGCTCATTTTTGTTCTTTACCACTCCCATGTATGTCATCCTCAATGGCCCAACTTTTCATGGATTAGAGTTTTAAATTATAGCGCATGACTAATTCCACCCACCTTCACCAAGAAATTCTAGCAAGAGTAGTTTAAAATTTAAGGCATGCGCTTAAAAATGAACATATATTGTCATCCCTATATAGCTGATCAAATAGAGGTGGTCAAAAAGTGTTTGGAAACTTATTTGTGATTTTTCCCATTGCATTCACAACATGAATGGGTCGAGTGGATACTCCTTGCTAAATAGTAGTACAATGTCACTTATCATAGAATTACCCAAAAGACACCATATGAAGTTGTTTATGGCCCAAACCCCCAAGGTGGTTTCATATTTACCATGCACATCAAAGGTTTGGTAATTTGATCACACACTTAACAAAAGAATATCCATTCTCCACACCCATAAGAGTAATATGGTTTTTTCTCAAAATAGAATGAGTCAATAAGTTGATCAACATTTCTTAAAGTTCTATTTTAAGGAGGATGATGAAGTGTTCTTTGTCTGGCTCCCTATAAGAATACCTCCCTCAAAGATAAGGTTCACCATAAGCTAGCACCAAAGATATATGAACCTTATTATATCTTCTAGTGCATTATATAAGTTTCCTATAGATTGGCTCGTCCTTTCCACTTTGAGGTCCAACCGTCTTTCATGTGTCATATTTGAACAAGGTCATGGGGTTAAATTTCGAAGTTGAGGCCAACATTTGTTAATGTCCTACCCTAAACTCCTTACTTTATGCTACTTAGGAGTTAGTGAATTAATGTATCTTGCCATCTTCTTTTAATAAGGTCCATTAGATAGTAGTGGATAGTTATTTAATGTATAAGGGTCCACTTTATTGAATAAGGCCCACTAGGTAGTTGGTACTCAATGGTAGTTAATGGTTTTCTATTGAGAATCTATTTAAAGAGCTAAGAGACTATGGAATGTTTTTATAGGTATTGTTGTAATTGGAGCTCTTCTAAGGGAAATTTCACCCTACCTTGAGAGGCTAGTGAAAATTGTTTTTTTTTTTTCTCATAATCATTAATACAAGGGTATATTTTGCATATTTCATCTCATTTGTCTCTCATAGATATTTTTTTTTGCATGTCTATTCCAACTTTTTATTCAAGTTTAAGGGTTAAGGATTAGTAAAACATTCCCAAACTTAATGAAAAAGTTTCATTCGGTTATAGTGAGAGGTAGTACTAAATACAAGTGAGTGCCAAATTAAGAACAACACTACTTTTCAAAGGGGAGGGCATGTTAGACTTCTACCCTAACCTCCTTATTTTTGGGTACTTAGGAGTTAATCAATTAATGTACAATGCCATCTTCTTTGAATAAGGCCCATTAACTATTTAATGGGTAGCTACTCAATCTAAAAGGGTCATATTCATTAAGTAAGGTCTATGAGGAGATTTATTATCATTGATGTTGGGACCACAAGTAGTTAAGATTTTGATAAATAAAAAATTATTTATAGACATGGAGGGCTATGTAATGTTTTGTCAAGTATTTTTATTGTATTGAAGAGGTTCAATGCACAAATGTTTGATGCCTATAGATGTCAAAATAAAACTTCGGGAAAACACTAATCTCCAAACTCATTTCATAACAAAATAGTTATTTTTATCTTCTTATGCATGCCCGTGGATTCCTTTTATAGAAATTAGACCAAGATAAGATTCCCAATGAGAAAGGAAGTGCCATTTGCATGTTGCTTCCCATACCTGTATAGACATGGAACCCCATAGTACCAGTGTTGAATGAAGGAGCTCCAGGGATCTTGGTACCTCAACCAAAGAGTACTCATGATGGAATTTTTTTCATTAATGCACTAAATGTGGTTTAAACCTCGCTTCAAGTCAATATGCGCGACTTTCGAAGGAACAATCTCATAGACGCGCACAGATCTCGTAAACGCCACATTGTTGAATCGTGCACACATCCTGTAAACGCAACATTGTTGAGTCACACATAAATTAAAAATCCACTTTGAATTGTTTTATGCTATGTTGAAGATGGTGTAGTAATTCCATGATTATGCATTTTAGAGTATTGGACTATGACCATTCCAGTGATCACTTGTATAACTCTTTGAGCAACTTTAAGATAATAACAAGAAGTTAATCTTTCATGGAATAATCTAGGCTCACTGAATGAAGTTTATTTATGTGAAAGTAGTTAATCTCACTAAGCCTCATTCCGTGAATAATCTGTGCATTGCGTGAAGAAGGAAAGGTAGAGGAAGGAAGAAAGTTGGAAGTCGTTGAGCATTTTGGTCCATCTAAAAGGGCTAATCCCTAATGTAATTGTATAAATATTTAAGGATTTTAGGATAGAAGAGTAGTATGGAAATAACTTAGCAAATGACTAGGAATGAGCTTAGTAGTGAATGAACATGTTAGCAAGTAAGAAGAGATAAGTGTGCACTGTATGCATGAAAATGCAAAGAGAGACTGAGAGAGATAGAGGGACATGAGAATGAAAAGGGAATAATGGATGAGCCCAATGAACATATTTTGTAAGAGCTGATTCTAAACAATACAATAAGATGCTAGTCGTTGTGGACTAGCCCATCTTGGGTGAATGATGTTAAATATGGTGTCTATGTGTTTTGATCTCTTATTATGCACGTATAATATATGTTTGGTTAATATGGATATGGTACATATTTTTGCACACTTATAAAAGGTAAAATGAACTCATTTTAAGTATAATGGTTATGAATACTATCTCCCATCCCTTCCCTATTGTCAAAAATTGGTTCTTTATATAAATACCTCGGGTGAGATTTCACTTGAAGATGATGCCAAAAGGGATGATCTCACTGTGTACCAACAAATGGTTTTGTTGCTCACACCATGATCTATGAATGAGGGGAATGTGAAGGGCGACTAAGGAATAAATTGGATAATGGTTAGAGACTAAGCCCAAAGATGAGTTCCGTGAAGTAGTTACAGAGGTATGTATTTACAGATTTACATGACATTTTATTTGTTGTTTTCCCAAATGTTTTGGCTATATAGAGATTAGGAATATTCTGTACTATTTCCATAAGTAATCCGACAGTTGATTTTTTGGCTAAATAATATATGGGGGGGTTATATTACTAAGTTTGTTATAGATTGCACCTAGTCATATAGTGGCGTTGAAAGAGAATTATTTAAAGGTATCTACTTGGATCGAGTTGTTGTTATGTGATAAGGGGGTTATGAAGATGGAATGAGATTGCCCTATTAACTAGGTGCCTTTGTGTGCATAAGGGGACTGAGGGATGATCATGGGATGGTATGAGTGTATGAAGAAGAGGGATGTAGGAAAGAATAATCTAGGAGGATCTCGGTGGCCACCCACCTTGTCCAAATGGGTCAAAACAATTTTTTGGAAACTTACTATTTTTAGCATTTTTTCGGTTCTTGAACTTCGAGGGCCATTTTAAGGGCTTAAATGACGTTTTTTTGTGATAATGCATCTTAATAATTCTTGAAGGATCTAATTGAACCTCGTAAATGAATCTCCTCGTTAATACCCTTCCAACGAGCTATCGTGCACCCTAAACGAAGATTGTATGCAAAAGTTACGACCCCGGGAAGTTGATGTACTAACTTACCCCAATGGAGCCCACATGACTTTTGGCACTTCATCTCCCAGGGTTAGGTTTTTGGATGTCTAGAATTTTTGAATTCATGTTTATTGTAAAAAGTCCTTCAGATCCTCATTGTACTCATCTTCTTGTGAATGAGCATAGTTGTCACATCTCTTCTTAGATATAAGTTGCCACCATTCTAACAAGCTTGTTTTCAGTTTGCAGTTTGCATTTTACAGTTTTCAGCATATTTCTAAATTAATAAAAGTCAAATTTTATTGTATCTATGTTATTGTTCACTATGTATCTATGTTAATATTAGAAATCTGTGGTTTTCATTTCGTTCTGCTCATAAATCCGGTGAATAGAGAACATATGAGATGAGAATGTCAAGAGAAGAATAAGGTGCGACGAAAGAAAAAATTGAAGTATTGCATAGTTGAAAAATATTTTGGTACAATACAAAGAGGATTGTAGTTGATAGAGAAGGGAAACATAGTGAGGTTGAGGAATGAGAAACCTAAGTAGTGCTTCAAATCGAAGGAATATTGTGCATAGAAAGTTAGCTCAGTCTAGCAGAAGAAGATCCATTACATCCTAGTATCTCTAGTCAAATCATACTCTACATTGAACCCACGACCCCATGTGCATCTCCAAGGTTTGAGGTAATATATGAAACTTTTTCAATTATAGTTAGTGAAGGAAGTAAGGATAAAATAAAGTTAATTAGAGTAGTGGAAGTAGTACGATAACCTAGATTCAGTTATGGACACCGAGGAATAATATTGCGTAGTACACAATGGATGGGTTAGAACCCACTTTAAGAATGCATGTCTTCCACGAAGCAGGTTCATAAGATCCAAAACAACACTTGTTTTTCTGTGAAGGAATATGGATCATGAAGAAAATGTTGGATGACGATGCAAAAATTGTGCAGTTGGTGACGACATTCAAAGACTGTGCATTACTGTGGTATATGGAGTATCAGTCCATTGCACCTCTGGGAAACACAACAACATTGACACACATCAGTAAAGCCTTGTTAAAAGAGTTTCAGAAACTGAATTCTGAGTCGTAGTGTATTACAAAACTTAAGGAGATCAAGGAGTTGTAGAATGAGTTAGTATGGTATTTTTATTAGAGATTCAAGATACTCATGGACCGATTGGATTTTCATATTCTAGATGAGTAGCATAGGGAATGGTTCATTGCAGGATTGTTTCCACATATACGTTTCCCTTTGATGTAGTAGAATATTTTTTCGTAGTTAGAAGCTCTAGAGATCACCATGAAGTTGGAAGAATCCCCTGTAGGAGAGAATGGCATAGGGAGGGATCAAGTTAAGTCACAGTTAGCAACATTTCCAATTTAGTTGTAGGAGCTTGCTAAAGGGAAGGAAAAGTGTGAACAAGAATGGTGTGTTACATGCAGAATAGAAGGTCATAATAAGAACGAGTGTGCAACCTTTAAAGAGTATTTGGCTACAAGAGCCCCAAATCTATTTTCTACAAGAGGAAGGTTATGGTGTGAGATATGCAAAATGATGGGTCATCACCCTACTATGTGTCCTTTGATTCAGAAGTATTAGAGTATTGCGAGAAACTTATTTTGTAAGTTCATGGGACATGACCAAAGGGATTTGCGTACACTTGATCTAATGAGGGAATGCACTGTGGATGCATACAAATTTCAAGGGGAAGAAGGAATAGAAGGAGGGGTACCACAATATAATACTCTGAGAGGATACAATCAAGGAGGATTCATAGGTCGAGGAAGAGGAGGATTTGACATAGGAAGAGGACATATTATATGATATAATTGTAATCAACAAGGACATTTAGTGCAAGATTGTAAAAATCCTTGCACAACATACACATATTGTAGACAACTAGATGATGCAATAGAGGACTGTCCATAACTGATCGCAAAGTGGCAGGAGAAAAGGAACCATAATGTGCAGAGGATAGCAGTAAAAGAGCGCGACAATCAAATAAGGGTAGAAACTGTTACGCACAAAGGAGCACGAACGGTAGCCGATGTGATAGAACAAGGAATTTCGATTGACTAGTGGGTCATGAAAGAAACAAAACCTCATCCGGCGTTTGATCCTTGAAAAGAGAGAGATAAATATAAGAAAACAAGGAAAGAACTATTAGAAACATAATGGGTAGCATAGAATTCACAACCTGTGTATGAAAGGCCACGTGTGTATAGAATGCCTCTAGCCTATGACCATTCAGAAAGGAAAGTTGGGAAGGAAATTACTCGAAAAAAATTCTTAAAGAATTTTTTAGAATTAATTAAGCATGAAATTGCATTAAACACAATGTGTGGGACGATCGATCAATGCGTGAAAGATAAAGAAGCACATGTTGCACAATGAGTAGTTAATGAGGTACATTGCAAGAAAATGATGAATAAGGAATTATGACTTTATGCACAGAAAGGAGACTATGATATGTGTAATATCATCTTGGATTTGGGATCTAATGTGAACATCATTCTGAAGTAAACATGGGAGACGATGGGTAAACCAAATTTGATCGCATCACCTATTCAGTTGAGGTTAGTAAATCAATAAAATATTGTTTCGATTGGAAAACTAACAGGGATGAATGTTAATATCGATGGAGTGCACAACATAGAAAATTTTGAAGTAATCGAGATAATGGAAAATATTACACCCTACCCATAGTTACTTGGACTCGATTAGGATTTTGATAACCATACCAATGTTGATATGAAGAAGATACAAATGATATTTGAAGTAGGAGACTTGAAAGTTACTAGGCCATTGGATCTCGTAGAAGGAAGACGATATGTAGAACCAGGAAGGGGAGGATTCAGTAGTAAGGAACTCTATAACCTTTACAATGTGACCACACAAATGGATGACTATTTTAATTCTACTATTGAAGGTGTACTCAGATGGCGAAGTATCAATTCCTGTCTATTGGATTCAAAAGAATCCATGGAACATTGGCAATCAAGATTGCATGAAGCATCTACAAGGAGATGTGGTCATATTACTCATGCATTGTGTTGGACTGGAGCTGAGGTATGCGATCCCCCAAAGTATGATAGACTAACACATGTGGATTCTTTTGTAAAATAATTTGAATTAAATATACTAGATCAACAAAGATTACTAGCTTTAGATGTTGAGCTGAAAGCAACTTTTGTGAGGTGATGGGATATGCATAAAGATAGACTAGATAATTGATAACAATGAAGAAGGTTGTTACAGGTCAGGTTTAGAACAAAAACTAATTATAATACGCATAAGTATAATTGGTTGAGTTTTCCTATAGATCAGATTACATAGTGCACAACAACGTGGAGTTCAGTACCTAAGAAAGAATGGACATGCTTGTTTTTACACAATTTGGATGTGATCCCGAAGAACTGGTATATAGAACTGGAAGTATGCAGAGGAACAACATATTGGGAAGATATGACTCACAACTTCAAGGTAAATTTCAATTTTGAAGTTGATTCTCTTTTGATTGATACAAATCTACAGATTATCATGAGCAAGATTTTACATCAGAAGACTCGATGGGACAAGAACCTTTATGTAGCACACCAATATTTTCTGCAATGGTTGAAGACATTTTAGAATGATATAACATTGTTGGAGAATACTAGGAGGATGAAGACCCTAGAAAGTTGCAGGTTCCAGAAATTGAAGGAGAGCGCATCGTAGAGGGTCTCGATCTTGAATTTGTCATGTATGCAAAGCCATTAAGAACACACAAGGTGAATATTGGTATGAATGATAATCTCAATTTTGCAAAAATAGGAGACTACTGGAATGAGGAAAATATTGTGAAGATTGTTGACTTACTGCGTGAATATCAAGACATTTTTCTGACTGCATTTTAAGAAATGAAAGAAATTGTCAAGGACATAGGCGAGATGAAGATCCCTTTGAAGGCAGATGTTAAGCAAGTGAAGCAAAGACCATACCAATTGGACCCGATAATAAGAAGAAAGTGCAGGCATAAATAGATAGGATGTTGTAAGCTAGGATTATTGAACCTATCATAGAGTCAGAATGATTCGTCTGATGGTGGTCGAGGACAAGAATATAGGGGGAATCATAATTTTTGTGGATCTACAAAAATTAAATGACTCTTTCTTATATGATCTATTTCTTACCCTATTTATAGATGAAGTTCTGGACAATGTAGGAGGATATGAAGCTTATTCATTCACTGATAGATTCTCTGGTATCACCATATTAAGATCATGCATGAGGATAGTTATAAGGCAATATTCGATACATAATGAGGATGTTATCAGTATAGAGTCATGCCTTTTGGATTGAAGAATGCACCAACAATATTTTCCCGAGTTGTCATCACATCTTTTAAAGAGTTTATTCATAAATTCCTAGAAGTATATTTGGATGATTGGACAATGCTCACTTTGTTGAAGGACCATATTGAAATTTTGTGGTTGATGTTGGACAGATGTAGACAATTCCATATTTCCTTGAACTTGAAGAAGTGTATTTTTTGCACACCATTTGGTAACTTGTTGGGTCATGTAGTATGTAAACAAGGATTTTTGGTTGATCTTGATAAGATTGTTGTTATTGTTGATCTTCCACCACCTACTTCAGTGCGAAAATTGCAAGCAGCATTGGGTCATATAGGGTGCTACAAAATTTTTATTAGGGGATACACACAAATCACACCTCCATTGGAAAAATTGTTGAAGAAGGAGGTCAAGTTTCAATGGAATGAGGAATGTCATAAAAGTTTGGATTCCTTGAAGTAGAAATTGGTTACCACGTCAATTTTAGAATTCCAATATTGGAAGAAGGAATTCCATTTCCAAGTAGAGTCACCATATATAACGTTAGACGCAACTCTAGCTCAACCAGGAGAAGGATATTTGGGCCATACCATTGCATTTTCCAATAGAAAATTGTCAACTACTACAAATAATTACACTAGTATGGAGCGTGAAGGATTTGAAATCGTATATGCAGTCTAGAAGTTTAGGAATGATCTATTGGGATCACACTTTAAGATGTACATGGATCATTTTTTTTGAGATACCTAGTCAATAAGCTAGTGTTGCGGGGGGGAGAATATGCAGATGGTTGTTATTATTTAAGGAATATAATTTTAAAGTGATTGTGAAAACAGGAAAATTTAATATAGGACCTCACCATTTTTTGTGCATATTATCAAGGGAAGATTCACGAAATATGAATGACTATTTACTAGATGTGCACTTGGTCACAATAAAGATAGTTGATTATTACTTTGCAGATATAGTCCAGTTCTTGAGCACAGGAGTATGCCCACTCAACTTTACAGTTGTGTAGAAGAAGCAAATAGTACTAAATGCAACAAATTATTATCTTAGAGTGGGTAATTTGTATAAGTTAGGAACAAATGGTATTCTTCGATGATGTGTATTGGAGCATGCGAGACCCATGATATTATCAAAGGAACATGAAGGAGTTCTGGGAGGCCACTATGTGAGGAAAGAGACAAGTTAAAAAAAATTGTGCGCAGGACTTTGGTGGCCCACCCCTCATAAGGATGCTAAGGAATTTTCTCAGACTTGTGATTTCTTTTAATGAGTTGGGAATCCATACAAAATATACGAGATGCCTTTTGGTACAACAAGTCACATCGCAGGATTTTGATAAATGGGTAGTTGATTTCATTGGATCGATCAACCCACAAAAAAAAGGTCAAGAGAAATATATATAATTACTGCGACAGATTACTTGTTGAGATGGGTTGAAGCAAAACATGTCAGATATTGTATCTCAAACACTGTTGTATTTTTTATATTGGAAAATGTTGTTACAAGTTTTGGATGTACGAGAATCCTTATGAGTGATTAGGGGACCCATTTTTTGAATAAAATGATTGCTTCTTTGACATAATAATTTTATATTCTTCACCAAAAGAGAACACCTTATCATCCTCAAGAAAATGGAACAGTGGAAGCATTCAATAAGATCCTAGAGCATGCGTTGACGAAGATATGTAATCTTCATCGAGATGATTGGGACTTGAGGATTCCTGCAGTACTATGGGCATATTGGACCACATGTAAGAAGTTTAAAGGACATACACCATTATGATTAGTATATGGCCAGAAAGTAGTTATGCTTATGGAGTTCATTGTGCCAAGTTTGCACATTATTGTGCTAACAGAACTTACGGATTATGGCTTAGTAGAGAAAAGACTGTCAAAACTAGTGGAACTCGAGGAAGACCACTTGGTCATAGGATTTCATCAGTAGGTGCAGAAAGTGTGTAAAAAGGCATGGCATGATAGACATATTAAACAAAAGAAGTTCCAAATGGGAGACTTAGTTTTTCCCTATGACAACAAATTTTTGCAAGACCCTAGAAAGTTCCAAATACACTAGTTAGGTCCATATGTGATAATATTTGTTACAGAGGAAGGTTTTGTTCAGTTAGAAAAGTTGAATGGGGAAATCGAAGAAGGCCTGGTCAATGGTAGTTGATTGAAACTGTATAGGGACCACTATGCTTTTGCGCACTAGCTTGACCGTGCAGTATGTCTACCATAGTATTTGTATTATATTATATTATAAAAAATAAAAAGAAACAAAAGAGATTGAGGGAAGTCACAATAAACATTTGAAGAGATAGGAAATATTGAAGTTCTAAATCAGGCATTGTTCAATAAGTCAAAGTAGTAAAAAAATAAATAAACCAGTAGAAAGAACTCGGAGTAGAAAAGAAAATTCAAGAACCAAGATAAATACCGGTGCAGAAGACAGGAAAAACATTAAAGAGAAAACATAATGGCGATATGGTAGGATTTCATAGTCATAAATGAAAAAAGGCAACATGATTTTGACAGGATGGAAAATATAGACCATGATCCGTCGAAATATATGAATTTAATGCAGAATCTAGCTAAGAATTGAATGATAACACAATCAGATGGGACTGCAAATTTGGGCACAAAGAGGTATGAAACAACTCGTAGCAAGCTATAAAAGAAGAAAAAGGGAGACGAGAAAATGTTATTGTTACGTGGATATTCGCAGAGAACATAGAGCTAGAGGAGAGACAAATCTTAGAAAGGATAGAGCTGAGTAAGTTACAGATTGAATCAAAGTATAGAAAGTCATGGCGCCACCAAAGGAAAGAGCATCCACATCTGGAAATGCAAATAGTATTAAATGAAAAAAATTATTATCTTATAGTGGGTAATTTGTATAAGTTAGGAACAAATGGTATTCTTCAACGATGTGTATTGGAGGATGCTAGACCCATGATATTATCAAAGGAACATGAAGGAGTTGTGGGAGGCCACTATGCGAGGAAGGAGACAAGTTAAAAAAAATTGTGCATAGGACTTTGGTGGCCCACCCCTCATAAGGATGCTAAGGAGTTTTCTCAGACTTGTGATGTCTTTTAATGAGTTGGGAATCCATCCAAAAGATACGGGATGCCTTTTGGTACAGCAAGTCACATTGCAGGATTTTGAAAAATGGGTAGTTGATTTCATTGGTTTGATCAACCCACAAAAAAAGGGTCAAGAGAAAGATATATAATTACTGCGACAAATTACTTGTCGAGATGGGTTCAAGCAAAACGTGTCGGAGATTGTATCTCAAACACTATTGTAGTTTTTATATTGGAAAATGTTGTTACAAGTTTTGGATGTACGAGAATCCTTATGAGTGATTATGGGACCCATTTTTTGAATAAAACGATTGCTTCTTTGACATAATAATTTTATATTCTTCACCAAAAGAGCACACCTTATCATCCTCAGGAAAATGGAAGAGTGGAAGCATTCAATAAGATCCTAGAGCATGCGTTGACGAAGATATGTAATCTTCATCGAGATGATTGGGACTTGAGGATTCCTACAGTACTATGGGCATATTGGACCACATGTAATAAGTTTAAAGGATATACACCATTACGATTAGTATATGGCCAGAAAGTAGTTATGCTTATGGAGTTCATTGTGCTGAGTTTACACATTGTTGTGCTAACAGAACTTACGGATTATGGCTTAGTAGAGAAAAGACTTTAAAAACTAGTGGAACTCGAGGAAGACCACTTGGTCATAGGATTTCATCAGTAGGTGTAGAAAGCATGTGAAAAGGCATGGCATGATAGACATATTAAACAAAAGAAATCCCAAATGGGAGACTTAGTTTTTCCCTATGACAACAAATTTTTGCAAGACCCTAGAAAGTTCCAAATACACTAGTTAGGTCCATATGTGATAATATTTGTTACAGAGGAAGGTTTTGTTCAGTTAGAAAACTTGAATGGGGAAATTGAGGAAGGCCTGGTCAATGGTAGTTGATTGAAACTGTATAGGGAAAACTATGCTTTTGGGCACTAGCTTGACCGTGTAGTATGTGTACCATAGTATTTGTATTATATTATATTATAAAAAATAAAAAGAAACAAAAGAGATTGAGGGAAGTCACAATAAACATTTGAAGAGATAGGAAATATTGAAGTTCTAAATCAGGCATTGTTCAATGAGTCAAAGTAGTAAAAAAAGAAATAAACTAGTAGAAAGAACTCGGAGTAGAAAAGAAAATTCAAGAACCAGGATAAATACTGGTGCAGAAGATAGGAAAAACATTAAAGAGAAAACATAATGGCGATATGGCAGGATTGCATAGTCGTAAATGAAAAAAGGCAACAGGATTTTGACACGATGGAAAATATAGACCATGATCCGTCGAAATATACGAATTTAATGCAGAATCTAGCTAATAATTCAATGATAACACAATTAGATGGGACTGCAAATTTGGGCACGAAGAGGTATGAAACAACTCGTAGCAATCTATAAAAGAAGAAAAAGGGAGACGAGAAAATGTTATTGTTATGTGGATATTCCTAGAGAACATAGAGCTAGAGGAGAGACAAATCTTAGAAAGGATAGAGTTGAGTAAGTTACAGACTGAATCAAAGTATAGAAAGTCATGGCGCCACCAAAGGAAAGAGCATCCACATCTGGAACAAAGAATCCACACACTAAGAAGGAAGGAGCACCAGTATAGGAAGAAACCCTGAGAGTAGTGGCAACATATCCATTCAACTTTCTCAAAGTGTATGTGCCACCTAGAAATCCTACAACAAAGTAGGTCAGATTGCAAAAGGAGCCAAAGTATGACCTGTTTACACCAGTGATTCCACCTGGGGTCACTGTGGAGGGATATATGTTGGGAATGGTAGGAATCTTGAGGTTTTCATACCATGACCTTGCATATATAAATAATTTTCTGGAGTTAACAATAGAGAAGTATATTCACACAAGACTCAATACAGATTCCCCTATAATCACAATTGACCCACAAGAATGGGAAAGAGGACCATAGCGAACAAGCATACTAAACTTGTTGGAGATCCCACATTCCGGTAGAAGTGTAGAGATCAACATCTACATCATTTTTTTGTTAATTTATGTCCACACAAGGTTCCTATAGGTTAACAGAGTAGTGTCGATCGACACCCAATTGATTACGCAAATTGCAGGATTTCCCTTAGTAGGGGAAGACCCACTACCCTTGTTCACAAAGAAGATGCAAGAAAACACCTTAGTAGAAATAATGAAGGAAACATATGGCACACACAAAGGAGTGCACATAATAGAAGTCAAAAGAATCAATGATGATATTGTAAGATTTGTGACAGGTGTAAGATTTACTTAGGAAATGTCACAAATATCAAGTACGAGTAGGAGTTATAGAAACAATGAAGAAGTGTGCAGTAGGAGTTTATATGGACTCGGCGATACTTTTAGTAAATTAGTTCTTAATGGACTACAGGGAAGCACGGGAGAAATGAGAAAAGTTCCATTATGCTTGGTTATTAATCTTGATCGCAATAGTCACCTAGAGGGAGCCGAAAGAAACACAGTTCCTGAAAGGTATACAAAAAACATACTTGGAAGCAAGGTATGTTTCATTATGGAACAATGTGCACAAGAACATACAGATGGAAAAACACATCACCTTCTATATATATA
Organism: Picea engelmannii; assembly: GCA_009831015.1. Lineage (NCBI taxonomy): Eukaryota > Viridiplantae > Streptophyta > Pinopsida > Pinales > Pinaceae > Picea > Picea engelmannii. The sequence goes on along the minus strand of ML786703.1, from coordinate 291,147 downwards.
AGGAGGCAATATGACAATGCATTTAGGACACATCGCACATTCTACCGCAGATAGTTGAAGCACACAAAGATATCACATACTTCAAGACATGGTTGCACCATATGTATGTTCAAGAAAATATGGATATGGATAAAAAATGGTGGATGTCTCACTACAGGTTGATAGAAGAGGACATTAACCAGATTGTAAATGACTAGGAAGAAGAATGGAAAACCCCAGTGACAGAAATAACATAGAAGGAGACACGAGAACTAGAGAAGGATCAAGAAGAATAGCTAGAACATGAATAAAAAAGGAACGGTGAAATCAACACTCAAACAACACCACTCATTAGTGAAAAGAGAAAGGAGCATCCCACAGAGAGATCAGTGCAAAAGAACAAGAAGAGGAAATCCTCAAAGGAAGAAACTATCCATACATTGACAAAGGATGACTTGGAAAAGATTGGAGATTAGGTCAAATAAATACCTGAAGAAGCATTTATGTGAGATGCACAAAATAAATAAGATATGCACACGAATGTGAAGGCGTAGATAACTACATTGCACCAAATTTTGGAATCCACCGGGCTAACATCAACAAGAAATATAGAATAAGAATACACAAAGAGCACAAAGAATACAGCAGATTCAAGACCAATGACATCACAACCACCATAAACATCAGTATAACGTCGCATCTTAAATATATAAGTAGGGTCTATAGAGTTTCCCACGATAGAAAGGAAGGAGTGTGCACAATCCTTAACCCATATTATTGTTGTCACAACTACCATCAAATGTGCTACATAGCTTGCAGAAAAGTGTCATGCAAGAAATACAGATGTGCATAGAATTGACTTCCATGGAGTTGGATAAAGTGGTTGTAGATAATGATGCACTACACATAGATTGTAGTATACTCATACAAGAATGGTATGAGGCCGCACAAAAAATATAGAGATCGAAACAAGAATTACAAGAGGTATACAACAATATACCGAAGGTATACATGGAAGTAGATGCCCCATTGGAAGATAAAGTGATGAAGATAAGTGAAGTTATTCAAGGCTTATGCATGAATATAGTTGACTTGGAAGCTCGCACTACACCAAGTACTCCACCAGAAGAAAGGGAACAAAGGGAGAAGATAGTCATCATGATCGTAGAAAGTTTCAAGAGTTCAGATGAGGAATGTACCAAGAAGTATGAAGAGAGTACACAATTGTGGTCTGAGTTGCTAGAGAATGAAGAGTTATGATAATTGGAACAAAGGATACAGTCTGCGTAGGAGAAGGGACAAAATATCAAAGATACAATGAACACTCTGCCACCAACAAAGGGGATTACTACAATCATTTCGAATAGGCAGTTGAATCAAGAGATCAACCAAATAATATTCGAACAACATACACGTGCAGAACCTTGAGGTGCTACAAGAGGAATCCTTTTGGTTAATAGAAGAACTTGTATCTGCATAAGGCATAGTGAAGCAAGCAGTGAAAAACATTGCAGAGAATCTAAAGACTCCCATTACCGTGAAGGAAGTAGAAACGATTGTGGCGCAAGAAGTAAAAGCAAAGGAGGAGATCACAACTACAAAAGAAACTTTTCATAAGTTCGTTGAGACATGGAAGGGAGCGCAACAAAAGGTCTGAGTGGCTTGAGGTGAGCCACAAGTGAGTGTTGGGGGCCTATTGGGACATGAATTTTGGGGCCAGTTTTGAGTACTACGCAGTGCACACAAAATAAAGAAAGGAAGTTGGTTCATTTTTAGGGATCAACATGTGTAAAAGAAGGAATATAGTTGGAAGCGGTTAGGCATTTTGGTGCATCGAAAAGGGCTAATCCCTAATGTAAATGTATAAATATGTAAGGGTTTTGGGATAGAAGAGAAGTATGGAAATCACTTAGCAAATGAGTAGGAATGAGATTAGTAGTGAATGAGCATGTGAGCGAGTAAGAAGAGCTAAGTGTGCATTGTATGCACGAATGTAAGAATAAAGAGAGACAAATAGAGATATAGGGATAGGAGAATAAGGGAATAATGTATGAGCATGGTGTGCATATTTTGTAAGGGATGATTCTGAATAATATAACAAGAATTCGAACGTTATAGACGTATCCCATATTGGGTGAACCACGTTAAATATGGTGTCTATGTGTTCTAATCTGTTATTGCAGACATATAATATGTGTTTAGTTAATATGAATATGTTACATATGATTGTGTTTCTGAGCACATGATAAAAGGTAGAATGAACTAATGTTAAGTTAATGGTTATGAAAACTACCTCCCATCCCTTCATTACTATGGAAACTTGGTTCCTGCAGTTCCCATATATACCTTGGGTGAGACTTAACTTGTTTTCGGGTGATGCCAAAAGTGACAGTATCTGAGGGTTTTATTGGTGGATTCATTTTGAACCCTAGGTTTGCCAACATCAACCTTTCAAAGTAGAAGGGATCATTCACAACGTTCTTATTAAGTTGATGAGAAAGACAATTTCAATTTATGTTGATTTTGTAAACACACCCTTGGATTAGTCAATGTTGTTAGTTTAAAACTATATGTATGCCATCAAGACACTTTCTTCTTTAATCTTCCACATCATGCAATTTCCCCATAACAAAAAATCGGCCACTATTGACCATATTAACCAAATTATAAATTATGTACCTAAATGTACTTCAAATCATGAATTTTTTTTCCCTTCATGGGTGGAATTTAGTTCATTCTCACTCTAACTAGCATTGCCACTATTATTTTCGAGCACTCATCATTTCTTAAGGTATTTCATTCTTTCCCCCATAAGTTAATTTTGTTGCTTTGTACCCCACACACACAATAACTTTTGATGTTGAAGTAGGGCCCTTACCTTCAAATAAGTTAACTCCCTCTCTCAATCATTATTACATTTGGGTGAAAAATGAGATGTTGATCTCTCACACTAATGGAAATAATCAATTTTGATGCTGAAAATTATTATAAATTCTTTAAAATTATTATATATGTTTTAGTTTTGATTTCTGTAAATGTTAATGTATTGATTTCTCATGAATACATCGAAATACTAATGAATAGATTACATTTTGTGGAGATGACATAGTCAAATTTGATTAGAATGAATTTGAATATGTCACTGAGACATTGGTGTACCAACATGCATGCAAAAACTTAAATTTGGAGAGATAATGTGATGATTATGCCATATTTTTACTTCTATATTAGTTTTTTTCATGTGAAACCCACCATTATTTTCTCTACAAAGTTTGGATTTGGTTACATATTATGAGTATTTTTGAATTCATAGACTAATTTTTGGGTAAAATTTGTAAATAATTTTTTAATTTTGGTGGTAATTTTTTTTTATATATTAATGTTGTACTAATGTAGTGGTTGAAATTATTCTAATAAATAATAATGTCAATTAATGATTTCAATGGCCCTAATACATCATTAATTCCATATGATAAAGACAAATGTTATTTCCCTTGCAATAATTTCAAAGACATTAAATAGATAATAGTTTTAAAGACAATAAATAGAAACATTATTTAGAGTTTGGGCATTGTGAAGGGGGAATCCAAATTTGTTCATTGGAAAAGTGCATATTTTTATTTTTATTTTAAATCATTCTACCCTTTTAATATTTGATATACACAAAAAAATATTATTTGGATGGTTCTATTACAAAGATGAGATTTTCTAGAGGCTTCAAATTGTAGTAGAAATATTGGTGATAAAGTTAATAAAGATGGAGTGGATAGAGATGAAATTTATCCTATATAAATATAAAATTATATGGATATAATTGTAGATGATAGAAAAATTGATTGATCCGTGATAAGTTTACTCCAATATATTAACACACACCTATGAATGATAAATTTGATGATATTCATGATATACTTTTTATATATAAGGCATGAAAACTACTTATATGGATATAATTGTAGATGATAGAAAAATTGATTGATCTGTGATAAGTTTACTCCAATATATTAACACACACCTATGAATGATAAATTTGATGATATTCATGATATACTTTATATATATAAAGCATGAAAACTACTATATGTAGGCTCAAAGACAAATATGTCTTTTGTTATTTTGTAATTTTGTTATTAGTATTTTAAGGTATTCAATTATATTCAAATATATATCTCCCATAAATACAAAGGTATGCAACATAATTCTTTTGAATAAACATTTTTTCTATTTTTAATAATGCTTCTATAAAAGATGCAATATTAATTGGTATTCAATACAATAATTTACATTTTTATGTTGTAGGATACTAGGATATGATATGTGAATGAAACACACTTCTTAGAGTGATTGGTGTCTTGCTTGCTACATGTGAGAATGTGAGATTGTTTATAAAAAAAATTTGTTCAACTATGTTAAATTATGTAATTAGTATTTTTTTCCTAATATATTGTTTGTGTGACAATGCTTTATAAGGTTCATAAGATATTCTAACTTTTTTTACATTTTCTTGTGTTTGTAAAATTTAATAGTAATGATATTCTAACTTTTTTTACATTTCCTTGTGTTTGTAAAATTCAATAGTAATGTTAATGCGTTTATAGTGTCTCAATTTAAACAAAAAAAAAGTAATAATTTTTTTAAATATTAATTTGCAACTCTAATTATAAATATTTAAGGAAAATAATCTATTAGATGATGAAAATATCTATATTATTACTAAGAATTTTATCATTATGAAGACATGAATGACAAGTACTTGTAAATGTAGATGATGTGTACTCCATCTTAAAGCTACAAATGATATAGATTAAATGTGGTTGTGTGAAATGAAGTTTCTAAAATGAAAAATGAAATTCTCAATTTGTAAATATTGAATTCCAAACACTCCAAAATTAATTTTATGTTTTCATTTTTAGAATGAATATTAGATTTTTAAAGTGAATAGTCCAATAATACATTATTTAAAAAATATATAATAATCAATTCTAATTCTTTAATTTTGGAATTTGATATTAGCACATTTAGAAATAAACTTTCCATTCTTAAAGTTAGAAATAAACTTTCCATTCTTAAAGCTGAATTGTGAATTTAAAAAATATAATAATTTCAAACTATCTTCACTAAAACCTAAACCATAATTAATTCAAATTTAATAAAATGTAAAATTTAAAAATTTAAAAAATATACATATAAAAATATTTTAAATTATCACTCAAATTTTAAATTAATTTTTTTTTCCACAAAACTCTTTAAAGATTTATCTTTAAAAACATTCCTTTATCATGTTTGATTAAGTACAAACTTACCAAACTATTTGTGTTGGGATACATATATTGCACTATTTATCCCACATCAAAACAACATTCTTAAGTTTTAGATGAAAGGAAAACAGTTTTTTAAATTAAAATAATATTTTTAGCACAATAGAATTTTAATTAGTTATATAGATTTTTATCGATAAAATTGTGTTTTAGTATTTGATTGGTTAAAAAATAGAAATTACAAAACAAGATATTATCAATAAAAGTATAAATAAATCTAAACATTATATGGTTTGATATTATCAATAAGAGTGTAAAAAGTCTAAACATTATATGGTTTAGATTTTTGAAGATAATCATTATTGGATTTTTACTATATAATTTTTGGTAATATTACAATTTTTCATTTTAAAAATTGTGTTTTTAATGCAGATGCATTGTCTTCAAAAACCCCTATTACATTTAATTAAAAAATCCTAGCAATTAATATTTATCATTTCTACAAATATTCGAAAATTTTTAGCCAAATTTAAACAAAAATAATAAAAAATTCTAACTAAAAAAATCTAAATCATAATAGATTAAAACTATACTAAGCTACAAAAACACACTACAAACTTAACTACCTTTACAAACAAGACATGTTACTTTTTTCCACTGAAAATTTAGCTTTATATTTATATTAAATATAAAGTGGTCTTTTACAAATGATTATCAACATCTTATGCCAAGTGAAAGCAATTCCACTGCTAGCCACATGACTACAGTGAAAGCTCAAACATGAACTATAATCCAGTTACATGACTAATAAATCCCCCCCAAAAGATTTAATCCAGATAAACACCATCAAAACAATACCAAAATAATTAATGTTCCATTAATGAACCTAAACTTCCCAAAAAAACATTAACCTAATGAACCATGCATCAACATCAATATGCATCAACATCAATACTTCTAGAAAACATCAATATGCATCAACATCAATACTTCTAGAAAAGATCTAAAAACATATACATACCATCATGATCCTCACATATCGAGAATCTCCTTACTTTACATTGGCATGCTTGGGTATTTTCCTTTAACAAGGCAATATACTAGGCACGTCAACCAATATGCATTTTCAAAAGCAAATAGGGTTAGGATTTTATCGATTTCCAAAAGATTTTATTTTCTCGGCAATTGTCCCAACAGGTTCGTGCAATTCATCCATCGAAGGTAAACGACAAAATTCTCTATAAAGTTAGCCTGTCATAAAGAAAAATACGTTCACAAAAGTGAAGGTAAACGACAAAATTCTCTATAAAGTTAGCCTGTCATAAAGAAAAATACGTTAACAAAAGTTCTTATAGCTGCAGCAAGAACTGCCCCATATTTCTCATACTTATTCATTCTTCACTCACTACTATTTTCTGGCGGTATGAGAAAAAGAAAGACAAGAGTACAGATGAAGACAGATAATAATCAGTGTCTTAAAACCATATTCCATATTTGATATAAAGAGAAGTATTCTCTTTTCCAGAGATATTTTAGGTCTAAAGTCTTTTCAATGGCCAACTTATTGTCATTCAGATATATTAGCTTATATTAGTTTCTGAGTATTTAGGTTTCACATTTAATTATTATGCTTTAAAAAACCACTTCCTGCGTCAAAACCTTTTTTCAAAAACAAATCTTCTCCAGAAAAATTCTAACGAAAAAATTCTAACCCTATATTTCGATACCCAATACTCAATAAAGAATACTCAATAAAGGCTAATCTGATCTGACATGTCAGACAATGCCATTACACTAGAGAAATATTAAAACCCTATTTTGGTTTCAACATAATTTTTTATCCTGAGAAAACCCATCTGAACCTGAATCTCAATTGGAAAATTAACAACTCATGGCCGATCGTAAACTCAAGATCATCACGAATACACGCATTATTCTTCCTTACCGATTACTTATGGGATTTTGGCCGCTGGGAACATCATGATCGGTCGCATCGTAATGTGTTCTGGAGCCATTGGAGCGCATGGGAAGGAAGAACTCGTTACAGGTCAACATTAATCTTCGACGTGGAGAATGATATTCCTTTCTCGACATCATCCAACATCTTTACAGGCCAACATCTTTTCTCGACATGGCGTTGGATCCACTCGCTGCAACAGGAAAGCCAAGAGGAGCAAAACCACTAGAATTCTTAGAATTCTAACAAAAGCATCCTATCGAAGCCCAGAAAATAACACTTTGTTGACCATATTCACGATTTATAGGTCTCCTTCTCTTCCTATGGGTCAAAGGATCGTACAGGTGCTTATGATTTCTTTACCCACTGATCAGCCAATTTCCTTTCGTTGGTTGCATCCATCCCTGTTTTGGTTCCTCTGCGTGTAGCAAATGTTATTTTGTGTCCTTCGTCCTGTATTTTGGTGGATATATTTTCAATGTTCGGGCTCTGGTTTTGAATCCCCTTGCCCTGCCATTTTACCAAGACAATCCTCTCTTGCATGTTATAACGCTTGATAGTAAGTGCATGTTGTGCAGGGATTTTGGCAATCCCACGCTAAGTGCTCTATTTGATTACAATTATAGCATATTATGGGCCTCTTCATCCTCTCCCTTAGTTTGCTCTACCTCGACCCCTACCGAATTCTCCTCCCAAATATTGTACATGTATGTTGTGCCCTCCCTCATTAAATCGAATGTGTGACAATCCTTGTCTTCATGTCTCAGTAATTTGCAAAAGCTAGTAAGCTTCTTCGGGTACGTAACTGACACTCATGGGGTTGTGTCCCCATTTCTTGCATATCTCCGGGTAGCAGGTTCGGTGCTCCTATTAAGTACTAGGTTCGGTGCTCCAACTACTAAGTACTGCGCAAAGGTCATACATTCATCTTTGTGGTGACCTTTAGTACTGCATTTGGTGCACCAAACCTGTTACAATTTCTCTTTCCCCTTTGTGATTTATGCCAATTGAATTGTTAATGTAGCTAGTTGGTTTTGTATCTCCGTCATTCAGCTTTTGTCTCCTACAAAGAGGCTTCCAATTTCATAGCAATTTCCATTGCCTCAAAATGCGACATAACCTTGATGTATTAAAGAATTGCGGATGTGAGGTAACAAGCCTGCAATGAACCACTCTCTATGTTGTTGATCCGGTATTTGAAATGTTAACATCCCCATCACATCTTTGAATCTTTGATCTAACTCCCATACTGACTTTGTACTTGCTTAATCTCCTTGAGCTCAGTAATGTACTACGATTTAGACTATGGTTTCTTGAACTCTTTTAATAATTGTTGTGTAATCTCTACCAATATCCTTGCCTGGCCTAGTATTGTGGTACTTGGAGCTTCATGTACCAAACTAGTGTGTGTCCTCTAAAGGTTGTTGCCAACTGTGCGATATTTGTGCCATCATCATGGACATTCTTTGGAGTCATGGTTTCACATATGAACAAATGTTTTTCTGTCTTTTGATCCAATTCCTTCACATATGAACAAATGTTTTTCTGTCTTTTGATCCAATTCCTTTAAATTCTCGTAATATTAGTGTATTATCTACTCCTTCCATGTTGTTGTGTGTACCTCTTCCTCGTGATACTAGTAGATTTTGATTAAGTGTACTGCTACTATTACTCTAGTTACTGCTAATCTCACTTCCTCTACTAATTACAAGTGCTCTAAAAAGGTATCTGAAAATTGTCTCAGATTAAGTGACACCCACGAGGTTGTGGTTTCGACCCAAGACTTAGCTTGGAGAGGACTAGCTGGTTCTTCTATAACTGGACTGCATATATTTTTCTTCTTCCTCTATGTGTTTTACTTCTATGATATATATGTCTATGCGATGTTTTGGGTACTCACTGCGCTTCTCTCTCTCTCCAACCATAGTTCTCAAATTCTTGTACCTTCTCCCATTGCGCATAACTCCAAATTTGTCTTGTCCTTCTTATATCCTTTCCTCTTTCTCTTGCATTATCAGTCTTCCTTTCCTTTGTCCATTTTCCCTACCCTCGTATCAACTGCAAGCCAACAAACCCCAATCCATTTGTGTGTGCAAAAATCTTTAGCTATCTATAGAAAATTTTGTCACATAGCCTCCTAATATACTATCTAGCCAAAAATCAATTGAGTGTGAAGTTTTATTTTCCACTGAGTTCACTCATTCTACTAGTTCAGAAGTCCGATTCTTTGGAATAATTGGTCTATGTCTACCAGTCTCTTCTGAAAATATTTCCAGCCATTCTACTAAAAGATTAGGAAATTCACCGAAAACAATCTCATGCAAGTTTGTGTACACATACCTTTGTAGCCATTTCTTAATCTTTATATGAGGGTTTCTATTCTCCTTCTGGGAAAATTTGTGTTCCTTTTGTTCCAGCCACTCAGTTATCTCCTTCCTCGTTGGTCTCCAAAACATTCCCTCACTTCCACAAAGATAAGCATTAGATTATCTATAATATCAACAAAGATAAGCATTCATTCACATTAAAGAAAATAATTAACACAGTACATATACGCATAATAATCCAATAGTACAATTATAGAACAGTGGTTCACTCCCCTCCGGGATACATCCAAAAAATATTTACTTCTTTATTGTATTAATGTATCTTGACTACGCTTTGTGCCACAATGGAACAACCAGAAACAACACTCCCAACCCAAAAACAATGATGATCT
>ML786703.1:242657-278840 GCA_009831015.1 Picea engelmannii | reverse complement strand
CCTGAAGTATTGTTAAGAATCCCTAAACAGTTATAACAAGAAGTGACAAGTCGGTCCCAAATTAATTAAAAGAACAAAAGTTGTTGCAAACCATAAATTAAAAGTTGGCCTCATTGCAATGAATATTAAAATAAATATTAATGATATTGTTGATAAAGTCTGCCCCGATAGAATAATCATTAAAAAATTAAACTGAATTTTATTTGGGTCAAGTCATCCATAAAAAGAGGGTGTTAGATCTAGTACACATAAGGAACCTAGGAGTTCATTTATTACATCAACTCAAGTGATTTTTATCTGAGTTAACCAAGGATATATGAGGTGAATTTTAGAGGGAAGATGAAGTGAAGAAGGGAGAAATTCCAAGAGAGGATGAAGTCTTGTGATGATGTGTTCTAAGGTATGTTATTTAAAGGTCATGCTACCATTTTGTCTATAACGTTTTTTCTAGAATTATTCAGATAGTGAAACATGGAGGATGTTGAGAAGACATATCAAGGTACGTATGGTAAGACTTTGTGCTACTGGTTCATTGTATTTTGGGAGATACACTCTATTGAATATAAGGTTTTTTACTAGTCCTGAAGCTAGTCTAAAATAGGTGTTCTGAGAAAAACAATCATAACTTTTTCATAGCATATCCAAATTATGCGATACCAATTGAATTATAAAAAATTCCATCCGTAGTATTTTTTGTGCAAGTTTCAAAACCAGATATCAAATATTCTGCGCGCGACATGCTATACAACTTGTTAAGCCCTAAATAGTGGCACATTAACCCTTAATTGGGTCATATTACATTAATGTTTTTATTTTATTTATGTCGTCTTGGGTCCATTAGTTGTAATTGTACCTCCTAGTATCCTATATATACCAAGGAGACCTTTTCATTTGGAATCATCTTGTATTTGTAAATTTATCTGGTGTATTAGGAGGTTTCCCCCTCGAAGAGGCTTATTATCTGAAATTATCTCTTTGTCAAGGAGTTGAGTACTTATTCTGAGGTATTTTATTCTATTTTGATATTTGGCTCTCAACATTTGGTATCAGAGCTCAAGGTCTTGGGGTTTCGATGCTGCATCTGAGAAACCTTGGAATTTTTGCTATAGCATTTTTTCTACAACATTTCAAAATGAAATCCTTGGAGGATATTTAGTAGACAGATCAAGGTACTTGGGGTTCAAATTTCAGCTCTTGAGGCCTTATAATTTAAGAGATATAGCTCGTGTAAGATAGGGTTTTGGAATCATTCTGAATTTAGTCATCTAAGGATGATTTTAAGGATGGAAATTTATATTAAAATGTAGAAACATGGGCTACTATTACTAGTCCTTAATATGTAAAATGCAAAATGCTTGGCAATACTTTTGTAAAAATATTCAAATTTCTAAGGATTTTATATAGTTTCTATAAAAAATTGGCGATTTGTAAGGTAAAATAATTTTATTCTATGGAATTTGGGTGAATCGTTTTTAGAAAAACTGGAAATTTACGAATCATTTTTTGGGATAAACCATGGAAAATTTGCTCATTTGCGAAATTTATCCCATATAGTCATCGTAGAATGTTCGCTATAAATTTTTTTATGTGACATTTCAGAAGCTGAAACTCGGAGGCTATTCAGATAAATTATCAAGGTGTATGTGATAAAAAATTTAGCTTCTAGGTCATCTGACTTATGTAGATACACGCTGTGTAAGATAGGGTAGATGACTGACTAGTCATATTAACTAGTCTCAAACGCGTGTTTCGGGTAAAACAATGATATCTTCTTTAGTGAGCATCAAAATTAAGTGAGACCATTTGCATTGGATAGTTGACAGTCTGTAGTATTTATGGTGCAAGTTTCAAAATAAAATATCATATATTATGCTCTTGGCATGCTTTACAAGTACGCTCTCCTAGAAGGGACAAAAATTAGCAAGGTGTGGGGAAGTTACCATAACTTCCACTTGGAACATCCAAATTTTATTAGACCTATGGAATTGAAGAGAAGACGTATCACAAAACTACAGAATGAAATTTTAAGACCCCGAAGGGGCGAAATTTTGGAGATACATCAGAAGAAATATCATCTAGTAGAACCACCTTGAAATCAAGGGTTAAAAGTGATACTTGGCCAACATGCCACCAAAAAAGGGAACTTATACACCAAATAAGCCTTCGAACAATACTACTTTCACTATTGATGAAGGTGAAGAAATGTGCAGGGACATAAATGATTTACAAAATAAGACAATCACAAAATATGAACTACAAGGGATGATGGATTCAACTGAAGCAAAGTTGGAGGCAATGATGGATACTCAGATGGATGGTTTAAAAAGGGAGATCATTGAAGGATTCAAAAATTTCCAAATAGAGAGGCCACCTGAAAGTGAAAATTTATCCCATGATATTCATGATGAGGAAACAAGGAAGATGAATCAACACTGGCGAAACTCCAACTTTGGGTTTAAGACCAACCACTTTAAGATATGAGGAAGTTTTATGGAAAGGATCCAATCAAATGGATACTTTAAATGGAGCATTTATTTGATATACATGATGTGCCACACACACAAAAGGTAAGGATTACTTCTTTATATTTAGAACCCAATCAATTTGTGTGGTATCAATGGATTTGTTCTTGCAAATCACTTGTCAATTGGACAATTTTCATGGAAGAAATGATAACACACTATGAGGATACAAGGAGCAATACCTTCTTTAGCCAATTGATAAATCTCAAGCAAAAGGGTTTAGTTGTGGAGCACAATGATAACATCCAAAGATTGAATATAAAAGGTAATGAATATTCCAGATGAGCACCTAATTGATGTATTCATAGGAACTTTAAAGGATAACATTCAACATGAGGTCCACCTTTGGGAACCCAAATCATTGGAGAATGCGTTTAGGGTGGCGAGAAATGTTGAAAGTAAAATATGGCTATGGATACTAGAAGGACCACTTCTAACATCTGTCATGAGAAAAATGTTCCTTCTTCTAAAAAACCTCAACCTACAAGGTTGACACTTGTCAAGATCCAAAATGCTCAAAATATCATAAAATAATAGAACTACACACCATGTACATAATGTCAATGTGGAGCACAAATCCAATATAGATAAGTTACACAATAACTCCTTAAATAATATGGGAACCCCCTCCAAATAATCAAATACCTTTCATACTTCCCACTTCACATGTCAATAATGAATACATGATCTCTTATATAAATCTATTCACACTTGCACATGAGGCCCCTTTATCACTAGGATGACCCTATTACATATGTATTTACACATTACAAGTACATTTAGGCCCATATATGCCCCCCCCTTGGGGTCATATCATATACATTTATTCATATATATGCCCTCCTTAGGTCATAACATAGTACCCTCCTTCAAAAATCTTGGTCCTGAAAGCTTTGCATTTAAAGGCTTCACATGTGATGAAACCAAGTAATATGATTTTCTTATATTCTTTATTTATTCATTCCATTTTTGATGATCTATCCATCCAAAATAAATTCTTTTCGGTCTTAATCCTTGGTGTCTAGTTGTTGAATATTTTTCTTTCCTTTGATTCCAAGTATTTTTGTTGAAGCTTTTCCAATTTGTATTCATTGTTGGTCTCTGATAATAACTTGTTGAAGAGTAGTTTGGTGATGCCTTGTTCCATGAATATTGACAAGCATTCCATCTTCTTCCTTCATAATGTTGATATCGTCCTTCTTATCTTCCTTGAAATGTTTCTTGGTAATGAGGGTGTCGATATAGTTTCACATTTGATATTCTTCCTTCTTTGAGATAATACCATCATATTTGGCATGCCCATCCTCTAGATGGAGTTCAAATTCTTCAAGTATTTTCTATTGAGATTCTTCAATCTTGTCTTCTTTCTCCTTTTGAAGCTGCAATGTGATCTCATCTAACAAATTTCGATGTCCTTCTTCAATTCTAGCTTGTATTTCTCTTTTTACCTCATTAGTATTTAAGGATTCCTCCACCTTCATGAAAATTTCATCTTCCAGTATTTTGGTAGATTCTTCATCCAAGATCCTTCTTTCTTTTTGATTTTGACAATTCTTCTTTTGTTCTTTCAATCTCTTGACCTCATCCAATAGTTTTTTATTATGATTTCATAATCTACATATCTCTTCATTTTTCTTTTTCAAATCTTCCCTTGACTCATCATTTTCACACTTTGATTTAATATTATTTTCTTGATTTAAGTTCTTAACCTCCTTAATGAGTGATTCATTAAGGGATCATATCTCAGATATCTCATCACCCTTCTTATTAATCTCTTCATTTGCCTCTTTTAATTCATCTTTAATTCTATAGCATTCCTACATTTTTGTATCCCTAATCCATTTATTTGAGAATAGTTTTTCAAATTCTTCCCATGTGCAGTTTCATCTAGTATCCTGATAATAACTCATCCACCACTTCCAAGATTCATCAAAAAAATAATTTATTTCCTTTTAAATATTCATATTATATTATTTTACCAACCTCAACCATTCTATAGGATTGATTTCATCTTTATCTTCATCTCGTGTAAATTCATGTATTTTGATTGATACTTAATTGAGGTCTGATCCCAACCCTCAAATAACAACCTCAATAAATTAAGGATAAAGATATCATATAGTTGTAATCCTTGTTCCAATATTCTCTTCTATGTGTTATCTTTCCAATGGATTTTGAATCAGCTCAATCAAACATTCCAATCAAAAGTTATGATAGGTTTAAGTGAACATACCTTTGAAACCCTGATTTGGAGTCTGTCCTCCTTGTCGACCTTGCTTATGATGTATCTCTGCAATTTCAGCCCTTCTCAGTCTGACATTTCGATCTCTATTAATCTGAAATTTATTCTCTGTAATACCATAGGTCTGACCAAAATTGGATGTTCCAAGTGGAAGTTATGGTAACTTCCCCACACCTTGTTGATTTTTGTCCTTTCCACGAGATCTCACTTGTATAGCGTGCCTCGCAAAACATAATCGATATACAATTATAAAACTTGTACCATAAATACTAAATATTTACCAATATCCAATGAAACTAGTCTCACTCAATTTGGATACTCTAGGTAGAAGTTATGATTGTTTTACCTGGAACACATGTTTGAGACTAGTCAATAGGACTAGTGAGATACCCTATCTTCCACAGGGTGTATCTAAAAACATAATATGGAATTTTTATCATATATACCTTGATAATTTATATGAATATCCTCCATGTTTCAGGGTCTGAAACATCACAAAAAACATTTTATAGTGAAAAATCATCGATCACTAAATTCAAGATGATCCCAGAGCCCTATCTTACACAAGCTATATCTCCAAAAGTTTAAGGAATTAGGATCTGAAATTTGAACCCCACGTACTTTGATCCATATAATAAATATCCTCCAACTGGTTCCTACAGAAATGACGTAGAAAAAAAATTATAGCTAAAATTCCAATATGTCGCAGATGCAACAACGAAACCCGAAGACCTTGAGATGTGATACCAAATGTTATGATCCAAATACTCAAAATATCATAAAATAAGAGAAGTACACACCATGAAAATAATTTCAACATGGATAAAAACTCCAATATTGATCATTTACACAATAATTCCTTAAAGAATAGGGGAAGTCCCTCCAAATAACCAAATACCTTTCATACTTCCCAATTCACGTGTAAATATTGAATACATGATCTCTTATACATAACTATCCACACTTGCACATGAGGCCCCTTTATCACTAGGTAGACCCTATTACATATGTATTTACATATCACATGTACATTTAGGCCCATATATGCCCCCCTTGGGTCATAACAACACCTCAACAATTGGAGGAAATAAAAGATTTGAAATTGAGCGTATGGTTGAAGAAATGTTAGAGGATGGAATTATTAGACCTAGAAAAAATTCCTACTCTACACCGATAGTAATGTGCCACCACATTTATGGAGACAGTTCAAAAGCTACATGGAATCCTAAAGATTATTGTAAGTGATAGAGATCMCATCTTCATTGGAMATTTTTGGACATAATTATTTTCTTGTTTGGGTACTTAATTGGCTCATAGCTCATCTTCTCATCCTTAATATGATGGAAAAACCAAGATAGTGAAAAAATGTCTGGAAGACTACCTTTGTTTCTTTATCTCTSATAAACAAACACAATGGTTCAAGTGGTTACCCTTGGCAAAATGGTGGTATAACACTTCCTTTCATACTGCAAAAAAAAMAACACCATTTATGGCACTCTATGGATATCACCCACCTTCCATCACTTCTTCTCTAAAATAAAAACATAAGATTCAAGCAATGGAATATCACATCGAGCATCAAAACAATCTCTCCAAATCTTAAAGGACAACCTGACCATGGCATAGAATCACATGAAACAACAAGCAGATCAACATCGTAGTGAAAGAAGTTTTGAAGTAGGGCATTGGTTATTTTTAAGACTACAAGCATACAAACAGATGTCCCTCAAGAAAGCTAAGAAGGATAATAAATTATCACCAAAGTACTATGGCCCTTATAAGGTATTGCAAAAGATTGGTACTATGACATACAAATTTGAGTTGCCTGCATCTTCGTGAGTACACCCAGTTTTCCATGTTTCATGCTTAAAGAAGGTTATAGGTGACAAGATCCCAATTCAAACTATATTGCTAAAACTTGATGAGGAAGGAAAAATCATATTGGAGCTCGAATCTATCACTGACACAAGAATTCACCAGTTGATGAATAGATCCATTTCAGAGTATCTCATTAAGTGGAGGAAACTACCTCCTAAAGATTCCACTTAGGAAGATGAGTCTTTTATACAAAAGCATCCAAAATTACTCAAGTGTTGCAGATGACACTTGTCTAAAGGGGAGGGGCATGTTAAGCCATAAATAGTGGCACATTACCCCTTAATTCAAGAATATTACATTAGTATTGTTATTTTATTTATGTGAGCTTGGGTCCATTAGTTGTAATTGTACCTCCTAGTCTCCTATATATACCAAGGAGACCTTTTGATTTGGAATAATCTTGTATTTTTAAATTTATGTGGTGTATAAGGAGGTTTCCCCCTCGAAGAGGATTATTATCTTAAATTCTCTCTTTGTCAATGCGTTGAGTACTTATTCTGAGGTTTTTTTATGCGATTTTTATATTTGCTTCTTAATACAACTTCACTCACTATAATAGGCCAGAATGCATCAAGGTCTGTCATTTTCTCTATAACTCCTCTTTAGGGATGATTCAAGGAGTGAAACTTTGTGTAATTTTAGAGACAATATTAAATAATATTGGGTATAAGTTTTAGACCTTTATTCATTATAGGTACAAATTTATGCTTGTTGAAAGTTAGGGTTTGTGACTAATAAAAAAACTAGTCATGCAGTATTGAAGTAAAGTCAAATGAAGATGATATCCTTTTGTTGAAGAAGTTGAGGAAGTTCTGCACGTCTGTGATCACATACACCACGTTGCTACATGAATGAAGGCATTCTTTCTATGTGTTCTATTTTGATGGTTATGGTATATTCTTAAGGCATATCTTGGATGGTTTGGAACATTCTTAAGGCATGCTATTGGCACATGATTTGAGGCATATGTTGATGGTGTTGAGCATATGTACGAGAGACACTCCTAGTGATATTGTAATATGATTGAGTAGATATGGCTTGTTGATGACGATGTTGATGATGAGATATCAGTATCAGTGACAGATAGAGTGAAAGTGACAATGATAATGGTAGAGACAGTGACAGGATGATTATTAGTGATAGGTTGATTATGAGTGACATCTTTATTATCAGTGGCAGGTTGATTTTATACTTATATTTCAAGGTGGAAAGAAGGGGAAAGGAAAGGGGGTTTTATCCTCCTTCCGGTTGGAGCTAGAGAACATAGGGATTAGGAGCTTCCTTCGAGATGGCGCCTCCTTCCAATTGGAGATGGAGAATTTAGAGAGTTGTATCTTCCTTCAGGTTGGTTCTTGTAAATCAGGGGTCGTAGCCTCCTTCTGGTTGGAGATAGAGAACACAAGGAGTTGGATATTTATTCAGGTTGGAGCCTTTAAATTAGGGGGTCTTACCCTCCTTCAAGGTGGATATGGAGAATTCAGGGAGTTGTATCTTACTTCTGGTTGGAGCATGTAAATAGGGGGTAGGAGCCTCCTTCTAGTTGGTTATAGACAACTTTAGAAGTTCGTGCAGGACAACTTTAGAATTTGGTGCTTCCTATGAATGTAATATTTGATATATAAGAAAGGATTTTGTGGTTTTCTYCCATTTGAGTTTCCACATAAAATACTAGTGTATTTTGTATTTGTGTATGATGTGATGCATTGTTTATGGTTATATTCTTATGATATGTTTAAATGTTTTGGGTAGTAAGTTTTGGATATAAAASAATGAGAAGAGGCGAGGCGCGGGGAGAAGGTGTAGGATCAATAAGATCATGAAGATTAAGAAAGAAGAGAGAGGAAAGAGAAGAAGATGGGGGACACGAAATAACAACTAGCATAAAATCCAGAAAAACTAGTCAAGCATGAGTGGGAGCCAACTCATTATGAGCTAGAAAAAGAACCTAAGAAATATATATATATATATATATATATATATATATATGTGTGTGTGTGTGTGTGTGTGTAAAAACTCAAAAGGAGGAGGGAGGTCAATTGGCGAAGAAAGAAGAGATCATCATTGTTTTTGGGTTGGGAGTGTTGTTTCTGGTTGTTCCATTGTGGCACAAAGCGTAGTCAAGATACATTAATACAATAAAGAAGTAAATATTTTTTGGATGTATCCCGGAGGGGAGTGAACCACTGTTCTATAATTGTACTATTGGATTATTATGCGTATATGTACTGTGTTAATTATTTTCTTTAATGTGAATGAATGCTTATCTTTGTTGATATTATAGATAATCTAATGCTTATCTTTGTGGAAGTGAGGGAATGTTTTGGAGACCAACGAGGAAGGAGATAACTGAGTGGCTGGAACAAAAGGAACACAAATTTTCCCAGAAGGAGAATAGAAACCCTCATATAAAGATTAAGAAATGGCTACAAAGGTATGTGTACACAAACTTGCATGAGATTGTTTTCGGTGAATTTCCTAATCTTTTAGTAGAATGGCTGGAAATATTTTCAGAAGAGACTGGTAGACATAGACCAATTATTCCAAAGAATCGGACTTCTGAACTAGTAGAATGAGTGAACTCAGTGGAAAATAAAACTTCACACTCAATTGATTTTTGGCTAGATAGTATATTAGGAGGCTATGTGACAAAATTTTCTATAGATAGCTAAAGATTTTTGCACACACAAATGGATTGGGGTTTGTTGGCTTGCAGTTGATACGAGGGTAGGGAAAATGGACAAAGGAAAGGAAGACTGATAATGCAAGAGAAAGAGGAAAGGATATAAGAAGGACAAGACAAATTTGGAGTTATGCGCAATGGGAGAAGGTACAAGAATTTGAGAACTATGGTTGGAGAGAGAGAGAAGCGCAGTGAGTACCCAAAACATCGCATAGACATATATATCATAGAAGTAAAACACATAGAGGAAGAAGAAAAATATATGCAGTCCAGTTATAGAAGAACCAGCTAGTCCTCTCCAAGCTAAGTCTTGGGTCGAAACCACAACCTCGTGGGTGTCACTTAATCTGAGACAATTTTCAGATACCTTTTTAGAGCACTTGTAATTAGTAGAGGAAGTGAGATTAGCAGTAACTAGAGTAATAGTAGCAGTACACTTAATCAAAATCTACTAGTATCACGAGGAAGAGGTACACACAACAACATGGAAGGAGTAGATAATACACTAATATTACGAGAATTTAAAGGAATTGGATCAAAAGACAGAAAAACATTTGTTCATATGTGAAGGAATTGGATCAAAAGACAGAAAAACATTTGTTCATATGTGAAACCATGACTCCAAAGAATGTCCATGATGATGGCACAAATATCGCACAGTTGGCAACAACCTTTAGAGGACACACACTAGTTTGGTACATGAAGCTCCAAGTACCACAATACTAGGCCAGGCAAGGATATTGGTAGAGATTACACAACAATTATTAAAAGAGTTCAAGAAACCATAGTCTAAATCGTAGTACATTACTGAGCTCAAGGAGATTAAGCAAGTACAAAGTCAGTATGGGAGTTAGATCAAAGATTCAAAGATGTGATGGGGATGTTAACATTTCAAATACCGGATCAACAACATAGAGAGTGGTTCATTGCAGGCTTGTTACCTCACATCCGCAATTCTTTAATACATCAAGGTTATGTCGCATTTTGAGGCAATGGAAATTGCTATGAAATTGGAAGCCTCTTTGTAGGAGACAAAAGCTGAATGACGGAGATACAAAACCAACTAGCTACATTAACAATTCAATTGGCATAAATCACAAAGGGGAAAGAGAAATTGTAACAGG
This sequence comes from Picea engelmannii, assembly GCA_009831015.1. NCBI lineage: Eukaryota > Viridiplantae > Streptophyta > Pinopsida > Pinales > Pinaceae > Picea > Picea engelmannii. The sequence goes on along the minus strand of ML786703.1, from coordinate 268,394 downwards.
TTTGGTGCACCAAATGCAGTACTAAAGGTCACCACAAAGATGAATGTATGACCTTTGCGCAGTACTTAGTAGTTGGAGCACCGAACCTAGTACTTAATAGGAGCACCGAACCTGCTACCCGGAGATATGCAAGAAATGGGGACACAACCCCATGAGTGTCAGTTACGTACCCGAAGAAGCTTACTAGCTTTTGCAAATTACTGAGACATGAAGACAAGGATTGTCACACATTCGATTTAATGAGGGAGGGCACAACATACATGTACAATATTTGGGAGGAGAATTCGGTAGGGGTCGAGGTAGAGCAAACTAAGGGAGAGGATGAAGAGGCCCATAATATGCTATAATTGTAATCAAATAGAGCACTTAGCGTGGGATTGCCAAAATCCCTGCACAACATGCACTTACTATCAAGCGTTATAACATGCAAGAGAGGATTGTCTTGGTAAAATGGCAGGGCAAGGGGATTCAAAACCAGAGCCCGAACATTGAAAATATATCCACCAAAATACAGGACGAAGGACACAAAATAACATTTGCTACACGCAGAGGAACCAAAACAGGGATGGATGCAACCAACGAAAGGAAATTGGCTGATCAGTGGGTAAAGAAATCATAAGCACCTGTACGAGAAGGAGACCTATAAATCGTGAATATGGTCAACAAGGTGTTATATTCTGGCTTCGATTGGATGGATTTCGATGTCGTCAGGGATCTTTATGGCGGATGCTTTTGTTAGAATTCTAAGAATTCTAGTGGTTTTGCTCCTCTTGGCTTTCCTGTTGCAACGAGTGGATCCAACGCCATGTCGAGAAAAGATGTTGGCCTGTAAAGATGTTGGATGATGTCGAGAAAGGAATATCATTCTCCACGTCGAAGATTAATGTTGACCTGTAATGAGTTCTTCCTTCCCATGCGCTCCAATGGCGACCGATCATAATGTTCCCAGCGGCCAAAATCCCATAAGTAATCGGTAACGAAGAATAATGCGTGTATTCGTGATGATCTTGAGTTTACGATCGGCCATGAGTTGTTAATTTTCCAATTGCGATTCAGGTTCAGATGGGTTTCCTGAGGATAAAAATTTATGTTGAAACCAAAATAGGGTTTTAATATTTCTCTAGGGTAATGGCATTGTCTGACATGTCAGATCAGATTACCCTTTATTCAGTATTCTTTATTGAGTATTGGTTATCGAAATATAGGGTTAGAATTTTTTTGGAGAAGATTTTTTTTTGAAAAAAGGTTTTGACAAAGGAAGTGTTTTTTTAAAGCATAATAATTAAATGTGAAACCTAAATACTCAGAAACTAATATATCTTAATGACAATAAGTTGTCCATTGAAAAGACTTTAGACCTAAAATATCTCTGGAAAAGAGAGTACTTCTCTTTATATCAAATATGGTTTTAAGACACTGATTATTATCTGTCTTCATCTGTCACGCATCTGTACTCTTGTCTTTCTTTTTCTCATACCGCCAGAAAATAGTAGTGAGTGAAGAATGAATAAGTATGAGAAATATGGGGCAGTTCTTGCTGCAGCTATAAGAACTTTTGTTAACGTATTTTTCTTTATGACAGGCTAACTTTATAGAGAATTTTGTCGTTTACCTTCACTTTTGTGAACGTATTTTTCTTTATGACAGGCTAACTTTATAGAGAATTTTGTCGTTTACCTTCGATTGATGAATTGCACGAACCTGTTGGGACAATTGCCGAGAAAATAAAATCTTTTGGAAATCGATAAAATCCTAACCCTATTTGCTTTTGAAAATGCATATTGGTTGACGTGCCTAGTATATTGCCTTGTTAAAGGAGAATACCCAAGCATGCCAATGTAAAGTAAGGAGATTCTCGATATATCAGGATCATGATGCTCGATATATCAGGATCATGATGGTATGTATATGTTTTTAGATCTTTTCTAGAAGTATTGATGTTGATGCATGGTCCATTAGATTAATGTTTTTTTTGGAAGTTTAGGTGCATTAATGGAACATTAATTATTTTGGTATTGTTTTGATTGTGTTTATTTGGATTAAATTTTTGGGAGGGATTTATTAGTCATGTAACTGGATTATAGTTCATGTTTGGGTTTTTATTGTAGTCATGTGGCTAGTAGTGGAATTGCTTTTACTTGATGTATTTTGGCATAAGATGTTGATAATCATTTGTAAAAGACCAGTTTATATTTAATATTAATAGAAAGCTGGCTAGCAGTGGAATTGCTTTCACTCGATGTATTTTGGCATAAGATGTTGATAATCATTTGTAACAGAGTGGTTTATATTTAATATAAATAGAAAATAACATGTCTTGTTTGCAGAGGTAGTTAAGTTTGTAGTATGCTTTTGTAGCTTAGTATAGTTTTAATCTATTATGATTTAGATTTTTTTAGTTATAATTTTTTATTATTTTTGTTTAAATTTAGCTAAAATTTTTAGAATATTTGTAGAAATTATAAATAATAATTGCTAGGATTTTTTAATTAAATGTAATAAGGGTTTTTAAGAAATTTTATTATTAAAAACACAATTTTTAAAATGAAAAATTGTAATATTACTAAAAATTATATAGTAAAAATCCAATAATAATTACCTTCAAAAATCTAAACCATATAATGTTTAGACTTTTTACACTCTTATTGATAATATTAAACCATATAATATTTAGATTTATTTATATTTTTATTGATAATATCTTGTTTTGTAATTTCTATTTTTTAACTAATTAAATACTAAAACACAATTTTATCGATAAAAATCTATATAACTAATTAAAATTCTATTATGCTAAAAATATTATTTTAATTTAAAACACTCTTTTCCTTTCATCTCAAACTTCAAACTTAAGAATGTTGTTTTGATGTGGGATAAATAGTGCAATATATGTATCCTAACAAAAATAGTTTGGTAAGTTTGTACTTAATCAAACATGATAAAGGAATGTTTTTAAAGATAAATCTTTAAAGAGCTTTGTGAAATTTTTTTAATTTAAAATTTGAATGTGATAATTTAAAATATTTTTATATGTATATTTTTTAAATTTTAGAATTTTACATTTTATTGAATTTGAATTAATTATGGTTTAAGTTTTATTGAAGATAGGTTGAAATTATTATATTTTTTAAATTTATAATTCAGTTTTAAGAATGGAAAGTTTCTTTCTAAATGTGCTAATATCAAATTCCAAAATTGAAGAATTAGAATTGATTATTGTATATTTTTTAAATATTGCATTATTGAACTATTCACTTTAAAAATCTAATATCCATTCCAAAAATGAAAACATAAAATTAATTTTGGAGTGTTTGGACTTCAATATTTACAAATTGAGAACCTCATTTTTCATTTTAGAAACTTCATTTCACACAACCACATTTAATCTATATCATTTGTAACTTTAAGATGGAGTAAACATCATCTACATTTACAAGTACTTGTCATTCATGTCTTCATAATGATAAAATTCTTAGTAATAATATAGATATTTTCATCATCTAATAGATTATTTTCCTTAAATATTTATAATTAGAGTTGCAAATTAATATTTAAAAAAAATGTTAACTTTTTTTTGTTTAAATTGAAACACTATAAAAACATTAATTTTACAAACACAAGGAAATGTTAAAAAAGTTAGAATATCATTACTATTGAATTTTACAAACACAAGGAAATGTAAAAAAAGTTAGAATATCTTATGAACCTTATAAAGCATTGTCACACAAATAATATATTAGGAAAAAATTACTAATTACATAATTTAACATAGTTTCAATTTTTTTTATAAACATTTAATCTATATCATTTGGAGCTTTAAGATGGAGTACACATCATCTATATTTAAGAGTACTTGTCATTCATGTCTTCATAATGATAAAATTCTTAGTAATAATAGAGATATTTTCATCATCTAATAGATTATTTTCCTTAAATATTTATAATTAGAGTTGCAAATTAATATTTAAAAAAAATGTTAATTTTTTTTGTTTAAATTGAGACACTATAAAAACATTAACATTACTATTGAATTTTACAAACACAAGGAAATGTTAAAAAAGTTAGAATATCATTACTATTGAATTTTACAAACACAAGGAAATGTAAAAAAAGTTAGAATATCTTATGAACCTTATAAAGCATTGTCACACAAATAATATATTAGGAAAAGGGTACTAATTACATAATTTAACATAGTTTCAATTTTTTTATAAACACATCTCACATTCTCACATGTAGCAAGAAAGGCACCAATCACTCTAAGAAGTGTGTGTCATTCACATATCATATCCTAGTATCCTACAACATAAAAAAGTAAATTATATGCCAATTAATATTGCATCTTTTATAGAAGCATTATTAAAAATAGAAAAAATGTTTATTCATATATGAAGAATTATATTGCATACCTTAGTATTTATGGGAGATAGATATTTGAATATAATTGAATACCTTAAAATACTAACAACAAAATAACAAAAGAAATATTTGTCTTTGAGCCTACATATAGTAGTTTTCATGCCTTATTTATAAAAAGTATATCATGAACACCATCAAATTTATCATTCATAGGTGTGTGCTAATATATTGGAGTGAACTTATGATATAGTAGTTTTCATGCCTTATTTATAAAAAGTATATCATGAACATCATCAAATTTATCATTCATAGGTGTGTGCTAATATATTGGAGTGAACTTATGATGGATCAATCAATTTTGCTATCAATTACAATTATACCCATATAATTTTATAATTATATAAGATAAATTTCATCTCTATCCACTCCATCTTCATTAACATATCATCAATATTTCTACTACAATTTGAAGCTTTATAATATTTTTTTGTGTATATCAAATATTAAAAAGGTAGAATGATTTAAAATGAAAATAAAAATATGCACTTTTCTAATGAACAAATTTGGATTCCCCTTCACAATGCCCAAATTCTAAATTTTTTATCTATTTAATTCCTTTGAAATTATTGCAAGGGAAATAACATTTGTCTTTACCATATGGAATTAATGGTGTAGTAGGGCCATTGAAATCATTATTTACATTCTCATTTATTAGAATAATTTCAACCACTACATTATTACAACATTAATATATATAAAAAAATTACCCGTAAAATTAAAAAATTATTTACAAATTTTACTAAAAATTAGTTTGAGAAACTCATAATATGTAACCAAATCCAAACATCCAAACTTTGTAGAGAAAATAATGGTGAGATTCACATGAAAAAAACTAATATAGAAGTAAAAAATATGGCATAATCATCACATTATCTCTCCAAATTTAACTTTTTGCATACATGTTGGTACACCAATGTCGAGTGACATATTCAAATTCATTCTAATCAAATTTGACTATGTAATCTCCACAAAATGTAATCTATTCATTGGTATTTCGATGTATTCATGAGAAATCAATACATTAACATTTACAGAAATCAAAACTAAAACATATATAGTAATTTTAAAGAATTTATAATAATTTTCAACATCAAAATTGATTATTTCCATTAGTGTCATAGATCAACATCTCATTTTCATCCAAATGTAATAATGATTGAGAGAGGGAGTTAACTTATTTGAAGGTAGGGGACCTACTTCAAAATCAAAAGTTATTGTGTGTGGGGGTACAAAGCGACAAAATTAACTTATGGGGGAAAGAATGAAATACCTTAAGAAATGATGAGTGCTCGAAAATAATAGTGGCAATGCTAGTTAGAGTGAGAATGAACTAAATTCCATCCATGAAGGGAAAAAAAATTCATGATTTGAAGTACATTTAGGTACATAATTTATAATTTGGTTAATATGGTCAATAGTGATTGATATTCCATTATGGGGAAATTGCATGATGTGGAAGATTAAAGACGAAAGTGTCTTGATGGCATACATATAGTTTTAAACTAACAACATTTACTAATCCAAGGGTGTGTTTACAAATTCAACATAAATTGAAATTGTCTTTTTCATCAACTTAATAAGAACGTTGTGAATGATCCCTTCTACTTTGAAAGGTTGATGTTGGCACATAGTGGGTAGACCTAGGGTTCAAAATGAATCCACCAATAAAACCCTCCGATGTAGTCACTTTTGGCATCACCTGAAAGCATGTTAAGTCTCACCCAAGGTATATATGGGAACTGCAGGAACCAAGATTCGACAGTAATGAAGGGATGGGAAGTAGTCTTCATAACCATTAACTTAACATTAGTTCATTCTACCTTTTATCATGTGTGCAGAAACACAATCATATGTAACATATTCATATTAACTAAACACATATTATTTGTCTGCAATAACATATTAGAACACATAGACACCATATTTAACGTGGTTCACCCAATATGGGATACGTCCATAACGTTCAAATTCTTGTTATATTATTCGGAATCATCCCTTACAAAATATGCACACCATGCTCATACATTATTCCCTTATTCTCCTATCCCTATATCTCTATGTGTCTCTCTTTACTCTTACATTTGCACATACAATGGACACTTAGCTCTTTTTACTCACTCACATGCTCATTCACTACTAATCTCATTCCTACTCATTCGCTAAGTGATTTACATACTTCTCTTATATCCCAAAACCCTTACATATTTATACATTTGCATTAGAGATTATCCCTTTCCAATGCACCAAAATGCCTAACCGCTTCCAACTATCTTCCTTCCTTTGCGCATGTTGATCCCTGAAAATGAACCAACTTCCTTTCTTTATTTTGTGTACACTGCATAGTACTCAAAACTGGCCCCAAAATTCATGTCCCAATAGGCCCCCAACACTCACATGTGGCTCACCTCAAGCCACTTAGACCTTCTATTTCGCTCCCTTCCATGTCTCAACGAACTTATGAAAAGTTTCTTTTGTAGTTGTGATCTCCACATTTTCTTTTACTTCTTGCACCACAATCATGTCCACTACCTACACAGTAATGGGAGTCTTTAGATTCTCTATAATTTTTTGCACTGCTTGCTTCACTATGCCTTATGCAGATACAAGTTATTCTATTAACTGAAAGGATTCCTCTTGTAGCACCTCAAAGTTCTGCACATGTCTGTTGTTCGTATATTATTTGGTTGATCTCTTGATTCAACTGCCTATTCACAATGATTGCAGTAATCCACTCTGTTCGTAGCAGAGTGTTCATTGTGACTTTCATATTCTGTCCTTTCTCCTGCACAGACTGTATCCTTTGTTCCAATTATCATAACTCTTCATTCTCTAGCAACTCAGTCCACAATTGTGTACTCTCTTCATACTTCTTGGCGCATTCCTCATCCAAACTCTTGATACTTTCTATGGTCATGATGACTATCTTCTCCCTTTGTTCCCTTTCTTCTGGTGGAGTACTTGGTGTAGTGCGAGCTTCCAAGTCAACTATATTCATGCAAAAGCCTTGAATAACTTCACTTATCTTCATCACTTTCTCTTCCAATGGGGCATCTACTTCCATGTATACCTCAAGTATATTGTTGTATACCTCTTGTAATTCTTGTTTCGATCTCTATATTTGTTGTGCGGCCTCATACTGTTCTTGTATGAGTATACTACAATCTATGTGTAGTGCATCATTATCTGCAACCACTTTATCCAACTCCATGGAAGTCAATTCTATGCACATCTGTATTTCTTGCATGACAATTTTTTGCAAGCTATGTAACACATTTGATGGTAGTTGTGACAACACTAAGTCAATATGTGTTAAGGATTGTGCACACTACTTCCTTTCTATCGTGGAAAACTCTATAGACCCTAGTTATATATTTAAGATGTGACGCTACGTTGATGTTTATGGTGGTTGTGATGTCATTGGTCTTGACTCTGTTGTATTCTTTGTGCTCTTTGTCTATTATTATTCTATTTTTCTTGTTTATGTTAGCCTAGTGGATTCCAAAATTTGGTTCAATGTAGTTATCTACACCTTCACATTCATGTGTATATCTTATTTCTTTTGCGCATCTCACATAAATGCTTCTTTAGGTATTTCTTTGACCTAATCTCAAATCTTTTCCAAGTCATCCTCTGTCAATGTATGGATAGTTTCTTCCTTTGAGGATTTCCTCTTCTTGTGCTTTTGCACTGATCTCTCCTTGGGATGCTCCTTTCTCTTTTCACTAATGAGTGGTGTTGTTTGAGTGTCAATTTCACCGTTCCTTTTTTCTTCATGTTCTAGTTATTCTTCTTGATCCTTCTCTAGTTCTCGTGTCTCCTTCTATGTTATTTTTGTCACTGGGGTTTTCCATTCTTCTTCCTAGTCATTTACAATCTCACTAATGTCCTCTTCTATCAACCTGTAGTGAGTCATCCACCATTTTTGGTCCATGTCCATCTTTTCTTGAACATACATATGTTGTAACCATGTCTTGAAGTATGTGATGTCTTTGTGTGCTTCAAATATATGCGGTAGAATGTGCGATGTGTCCTCAATGCATTGCCATATTGTCTCCTTATATATATAAAAGGTGATGTTTTTTTCCATCTGTATGTTCTTGTGCGCATTGTGCCATAATGAAACATACCTTGCTTCCAAGTATGGTTTTTGTATACCTTTCAGAAACTATGTTTCTTTCGGCTCCATCTAGGTGACTATTGAGATCAAGATTAATAACCAAGCATAATGGAACTTTGCTCATTTCTCTTGTGCTTCCCTGTAGTCCATTAAGAACTTATTTACCAAAAGCATCGCCGAGTTCATCTAAACTCCTACTGCACACTTCTTCGTTGTTTCTATAACTCCTACTCGTACTTTATATTTGTGACATTTCCTAAGTAAATCTTACACCTATCACAAATCTTACAATATCATCATTGATGCTTGTGACTTCTATTATGTGCACTCCTTTGTGTGTGCCATATGTTTCCTTCATTCTTTCTACTATGATGCTTTCTTGCATCTTGTCTGTGAGCAAGAGTAGTGGGTCTTCCCCTACTAAGGGAAATCCTGTAATCCATGTAATCAATTGGGTGTCGATCAACACTACTCTATTAACCTATAGGAACCCTGTGTGGACATAAATTAACCAAAAAATGATGTAGATGTTGATCTCTGCACTTCTACCGAAATGTGGGATCTCCAACAAGTTTAGTATTATTGATCGCTATGGTCCTATTTCCCATTCTTGTGGTTCAATTGTGATTATAGGGGAATTTATGTTGAATCTTGTGTGAATATACTTCTCTAGTGTTAACTCCGGAAAATTATTTATATCTGCAAGGTCATGGTATGAAAACCTCAAGCTTCCTACCGTGCCCAACATATATCCCTCCACAGTGACCCCAGGTGGAATCACTGGTGTAAACAGGTCATACTTTGGCTCCTTCTGCAATCTGACCTCCTTTGTTGTAGGATTTCTAGATGGAACATACACTTTGGGAAAGTTGAATGGGTATGTTGCCTCTACTCTCAGGGTTTCTTCCTATACTGGTGTTTCTTCCTTCTTAGTGCATGGCTTCTTTGTTCCAGATGTGGATGCTCTTTCCTTTGGTGGTGCCATGAATTTATATACTTTGATTCATTATGTAACTTACTCAGCTCTATCCTTTCTAAGATTTGTCTCTCCTCTAGCTCTATGTTCTCTACGAATATCCATGTAACAATAACATTTTCTCGTCTCTCTTTTTCTTCTTTTATAGCTTGCTATGAGTTGTTTCATACCTCTTCGTGCCCAAATTTGCAGTCCCATTTGATTTTGTTAACATTCAATTCTTAACTAGATTCTACATTAAATTCGTATATTTCAATGGATCATGGTCTATATTTTCCATCCTGTCAAAATCTTGTCGCCTTTTTTCATTTATGACTATGCATTCCCGCCATATCGCCATTATGTTTTCTCTTTAATGTTTTTCCTGTCTTCTGCACCGGTATTTATCCTGGTTCTTGAATTTTATTTTCTACTTGCAGTTCTTTCTACTGGTTTTTTTTTTTTTACTACTTTGACTCATTGAAGAATACCTAATTTAGAACTTCAATATTTCCTATCTCTTCAAATGTTTATTATGACTTCCCTCAATCTCTTTTGTTTCTTTTTATTTTTTATAATATAATATAATATAAATACAATGGTACACATACTGCATAGTTAAGCTAGTGTGCAAAAGCATAGTTGTCCCTATACAGTTTCAATTGACTACCATTGACTAGGCCTTCTTCGATTTCCCCATTCAAGTTTTATAACTGAACAAAACCTTCCTCTGTAACAAATATTATCACATATGGACCTAACTACTGTATTTGGAACTTTCTAGGGTCTTGCAAAAATTTGTTGTCATAGGGAAAAACTAAGTCTCCCATTTGGAACTTCTTTTGTTTAATATGTCTATCATGCCATGCATTTTTACATGCTTCTTTCACCTGCTGATGAAATCCTATGACCAAGTGGTCTTCCTCGAGTTCCACTAGCTTTGACAGTCTTTTCTCTACTAAGCCATAATCTGTAAGTTCTATTAGCACAAAAATGTGCAAACTCAGCACAATGAGATCCATAAGCATAACTACTTTCTGTCCATATACTGATTGTAATGGTGTATGTCCTTTAAACTTCTTACATGTGGTCCAATATACCCATAGTACTGCAAGAATCCTCAAGTCCCAATCATCTCGATGAAGATTACATATCTTCATCAACGCATGCTTTAGGATCTTATTGAATGCTTCCACTGTTCCATTTTCTTGAGGATGATAAGGTGTGATCTTTTGGTGAAGAATATAAAATTATTATGTCAAAGAAGCAATCGTTTTATTCAAAAAATGGGTCCCCTAATCACTCATAAGGATTCTTGTACATCCAAAACTTGTAACAACATTTTCCAATATAAAAACTACAACAGTGTTTGAGGTACAATCTCCGACACGTTTTGTTTCAACCCATCTGGTCAAGTAATCTGTCATAGTAAATACATATATTTCTCTTGACCTTTTTTTTGTGGGTTGATCGATCCAATGAAATCAACTGCCCATTTATCAAAATCCTGCAATGTGACTTGTTGTACCAAAAAGCATCTCATATCTTTTGTATGGATTCCCAACTCATTGAAAGACATCACAAGTCTGAGAAAACTCCTTAGCATCCTTATGAGGGGTGGGCCACCAAAGTCCCGTGTACATTTTTTTTTAACTTGTCCCTTTCCTCGCATAGTGGTCTCCCACAACTCCTTCATGTTTCGTTGATAATATCATGGGTATTGCATGCTCCAATACACATCATCTCAGAATACAATTTGTTCCTAACTTATACAAATTACCCACTATAAGATAATATTTTGTTGCATTTAATACTATTTGCTTCTTCTACGCAACTGTAAAGTCGAGTGGGCATACTCATGTGCTCAAGAACTGGACTATATCTGCAAAGTAATAATCAACTATCTTTATTGTGACCAAGTGCACATCTAGTAAATAGTCATTCATATTTCCTGCATCTTCCCTTGATAATATGCACGAAAAATGATGAGGTCCTATATTAAATTTTCTTGGTTTCACAATCACTTTAAAATTATATTCCTTAAGTAATAACAACCATCTGCATATTCTCCCCCCCAACACTGGCTTATGGACTAGCTATCTTAAAAAAAAATGATCCATGTACATCTTAATGTGTGATCCCAACAGATAATTCCTAAACTTCTAGAGTGCATATACCATTTCCAATCCTTCACGCTCCATACTAGTGTAATTATTTGTAGTAGTCAACAATTTTCTATTGGCAAATGCAATGGTATGACCCAAATATCCTTCCCCTGGTTGAGCTAGAGTTGTGTCTAATGTTATATATGGTTCATCTACTTGGAAATGGAATTCCTTCTTCCAATATTGGAATTCTAAAATCGACGTGGTAACCAATTTCTACTTCAAGGAATCCAAACTTTTATGACATTCCTCATTCCATTGAAACTTGACCTCCTTCTTCAACAATATTTCCAATGGAGGTGTGATTTGTGTGTATCCCCTAATAAAAATTTTGTAGTACCCTCTATGACCCAATGTTGCTTGCATTTTCGCACTGAAGTAGGTGGTGGCAGATAAAAAATAACACAATCTTATCAAGATCAACCAAAAATCCTTGTTTACATACTACATGACCCAACAACTTACCAAATGGCGTGAAAAAATACACTTCTTCAAGTTCAAATAAATATGGAATTGTCTACATCTGTCCAACATCAACCACAAAATTTCAATATGGTCCATCAACAAAGTGAGAATTGTCCAATCATCCAAATATACTTCTAGGAATTTATGAATAAACTCTTTAAAATATGCAACAACAACTCGGGAAAATATTGTTAGTGAATTCTTCAATCCAAAAGGCATGACTCTATACTGATAACATCCTCATTATGTAGCAAATATTTCCTTATACCTATCCTCATGCATGATCTTAATATGGTGATACTAGAGAATCTATTAGTGAATGAATAAGCTTCATATCCTTCTACATTGTCCAAAACTTCATCTATAAATAGGGTAAGAAATAGATCATATAAGAAAGAGTCATTTAATTTTCGTAGATCCACAAAAATTATGATTCCCTCTATTTTCTTGTCCTTGACCACCATCAGACGAATTCATTCTGACTCTATGATAGGTTCAATAATCCTAGCTTACAACATCCTATCTATTTATGCTTGCACTTTCTTCTTATTACTGGGTTCAATTAGTATGGTATTTGATTCACTCGCTTAACATCTGGCTTTAAAGGGATCTTCATCTTTCCTATGTCCTTGACAATTTCTTTCATTTCTTAAAATGCAGTTAGAAAAATGTCTTGATATTCACATAGTAAGTCAACAATCTTCACAATATTTTCCTCATTCCAGTAGTCTCCTATGTTTGCGAAATTGAGATTATCCTTCATACCAATATTCACCTTGTGTGTTCTTAATGGCTTTGCATACATGACAAATTCAAGCTCGAGACCCTCTACTATGCTCTCTCCTTTGTTTTCTGAAACCTGCAACTTTCTAGGGTCTTCATCCTCCTGGTATTATCCAACAATGTTATATCATTCCAAAACCTCTTCAACCATTGCATAAAATATTGGTGTGCTACATAAAGGTTCTAGTCCCATCGAGTCTTCTAATGTAAAATCTTGCTCATGATAATCTATAGATTTGTATCAATCAAAAGAGAATCATCTTCAAAATTGAAATTTACCTTGAAGTTGTGAGTCATATCTTCCCAATCTGTTGTTCCTCTGCATACTTCCAGTTATATATACCAGTTCTTCGAGATCACATCCAGATTGTATAAAAGCAAGTGGGTCCATTCTTTCTTAGGTACTGAACTCGATGTTGTTGTGCACTGTGTAATATGATCGATAGGAAAACTCAACCAATTTTACTTATGCGTATTATAATTAGTTTTGTTCTAAACTTGACCTGTAACAACCTTTTTCATTGTTATCAATTATCTATTCTATCTTTATGCATATCCCATTACCTTGCAGGAGTTGCTTTCAGATCAACATCTAAAGCTAGTAATCTTTGTTGATCTAGTATATTTAATTCAAATTATTTTACAAAAAAATCCACATATGTTAGTCCATCATACATTGGGGAATCACATACCTCATCTCTAGTCCAACATAATGCACAGGTAATATGACCACATCTCCTTGTAGATGCTTCATGCAATCTTGATTGCCAATGTTCAATGGATTCTTTTGAATCCAACACATAGGAACTGATGCTTCTCCATCTGAGTACGCCATCAGTAGTAGAATTAAAATAGTCAACCATTTGTGTGGTCACATTGTAAAGTTTATTGAGTTCCTTAGTACTAAATCCTCCCCTTCCTGGTTCTACATATCGTCTTCCTTCTACGAGATCCAATGGCCTAGTAACTTTCAAGTATTCTACTTCAAATAGCATTTGTATCTTCTTCATATCAACATTGGTATGGTTATCAAAATCCCAATCGAGTCCAATTAACCATGGGTAGGGTGTAATACTGTCCATTATCTCTCTTCAAAATTTTCTATGTTGTGCACTCCATCGATATTAACATTCATCCCTGTTAGACTTCCAATTGAAACAATATTGTATTGATTTACTAACCTCAACTGAATAGGCAATGTGATCAAATTTGGTTTACCCATCGTCTCCCACGTTTACTTCAGAATGACATTCACATTAGATCCCAAATCCAAGATGATATTATACATATCATAGTCTCCTTTATGCACATAAAGTCATAAGTCCTTATTCATCCTTTTCTTGCAATGTACCTCATTAACTGCTCATTGTGCAACAGGTGCTTATTTATCTTTCACGTATTGATCGATCATCCCACACATTGTGTTTAATGCAATTTCATGCTTCATTAGTTCTAAAAAGCTTTCTAAGAATTTTTTCTGAGTAATTTCCTTTCCAACTTTCCTTTCTGAATGGTCATAGGATGGAGGCATGTCATACACACGTGGCCTTTCATACTCAGGTTGCGAATTCTATGCTACCCATTATGTTTCTAGTATTTCCTTCCTTGTTTTCTTATATTTATCTCTCTCTTTTCAAGGATGAAACATCAGATGAGGTTTTGTTTCTTTCATGACCCATTGGTCAATCCAAATTCCTTGTTCTATCACATCGACTACCATTCTTGTTCCTTTGCACATAATAGTTTCTACCCTTCTTTGACCGTCATGCTCTTTTGCTGCTATCCTCTGCACATTATGGTTCCTTTTCTCCTTCCACTTTGCGATCAGTTGCGGATAGTCCTCTGTTGCATGGTCTAGTTGTCTACAATATGTGTATATTGTGCAAGGATTTGTACAATATTGCACTAAATGTCCTAGTTGATTACAATTATATCATATAATATGTCCTCTTCCTATGTCAAATCCTCCTCTTCCTCAACCTATGAATCTTCCTTGATTGTATCCTCTCAGAGTATTATATTGTGGTACCCCTCCTTCTAGTCCTTCTTCCCCTTGAACTTTGTATGCATCCATAGTGCATTCCCTCATTAGATCAAGTGTGCTAAAATCCCTTTGGTCATGTCCCATGAACTTACGAAATAAGTTTCTTGCAATACTCTGATACTTCTGAATCAAAGGACACGTAGTAGGGTGATGACCCATCATTTTTCATATCCCACACCATAGCCCTCCTCTTGTGGAAAATGGATTTGGGGCTCTTGTAGCCAAATACTCTTTAAAGGTTGCACACTCATTCTTATTATGACCTTTTATTCTGCATGTAACACACCATTCTTCTTCGCACTTTTCCTTCCCTTTAGCAAGCTCTTACAACTAAATTGGAAATGTTACTAAATGTGACTTAACTTGATCCCTCCCTATGCCATTATCTCCTACAGGGGATGCTTCCAACTTCATGGTGATCTCTAGGGCTTCTAACTACGAAAAAACAATCTACTACATCAAAGGGCAGCGTATATGTGGCAACAATCCTGCAATGAAGCATTCCCTATGCTACTCATCTGGAATATGGAAAGCTAATCGGTCCATGAGTATCTTGAATCTCTAATAAAAATACCATACTGACTCATTCTGCAACTGCTTGATCTCCTCAAGTTTTGTAATACACTACGACTTAGAATTTGGTTTTTGAAACTCTTTTAATAAGGCTTTCCTAATGTGTGTCAATGTTGTTGTGTGTCCCACAAGTGCAATGGACTGATACTTCATATACCACAGTAACGCACAGTCTTTGAATGTTGTCACCAACTGCACAATTTTTGCATCGTCATCCTAGATTTTCTTCATGATCCATATTCCTTCACAGAAAAACAAGTGTTGTTTTGGATCTTCTGAACCTGCTCCATGGAAGACATGCATTCTTAAAGTGGGTTCTAACTCGTCCATTGTGTACTGCACAATATTCTTCCTCGGTGTCCATAACTGAATCTAGGTTATCATACTACTTCCACTACTCTAATTAACTTTATTTTATCCTTACTTCTTTAACTAACTATAATTGAAAAAGTTTCAGATATTACCTCAAAACTTGGAGATGCAGATGGGGTCATGGGTTCAATGTAGAGTATAGTTTGACTATAGATACTAGGATGTAATGGATCTTGTTCTGCTAGACTGAGCTAACTTTCTATGCACAATATTCCTTCGATTTGAAGCACTACTTAGGTTTCTTTTTCCTCAACCTCACTGTGTTTCCCTTCTCTATCAACCACAATCCTCTTTCTATTGTACCAAAATATTTTTCAACTATGCAATACTTCAATTTTTTCTTTCGTCGCACCTTATTCTTCTCTTGACATTCTCATCCCATATGTTCCCTATTCACCGGATTTATGAGCTGAATGAAATGAAAACCATAGATTTATAATATTAACATAGATACATAGTGAACAATAACATAGATACAATAAAATTTAACTTTTATTAATTAAGAAATATGCTGAAAGCTGTAAAATGCAATCTAAAAACAAGCTTGTTAGAATGATGGCAACTTATCTCTGAGAAGAGATGTGACAACTACGCTCATTCACAAGAAGATGAGTACAGTGAGGATCTGAAGGAAATTTTACAATAAACATGAATTCCAAAATCCTAGACATCCAAAAACCTAACCCTGAGATGAAGCGCCAAAATTCATGTGGGCTCCATTGAGGTAAGTTAGTACATCAACTTCCCATGGTTGTAACTTTTTCATACAATATTCGTTTAGGGTGCACGATAGCTCATTGGAAAGGTATTGACCAGGAAATTCATTTATGGGGTTCAATTAGATTCTTCAAGAATTATTAAGGTGCATTATCACAAAAAAAACATCCTTTAAGCCCTTAAAATGGCCCTGGAAGTTCAAGAACTGAAAAACTACTAAAAATAGTAAGTTTCCAAAAATTTGTTTTGACCCATTTGGACAAGGTGGGTGGCCACCGAGATCCTCCTATATTATTTTTTACTACATCCTTCTTCTTCATACACTCATACCATCCCATGATCATCCCTTAGTCCCCTTATGCACACGAAGGTACCTAGTTAATAGGGCAATCTCATTCTATCTTCATAACCCCCTTATCACATAACAATAACTCGATCCAAGTAGATACCTTTAAATAACTCTCTTTTAACGCCACTATATGACTGGGTACAATCTATAACAAACTTAGTAATATAACCCCTCGATATATTATCTAGACAAAAAATCAATTGTCAGTGAGATCGGATTACTTATGGAAATAGTACAGAATATTCCTTTCTTTTTCACCTAATCTCTGTATAGCCAAAACATTTGGGAAAACAACAAAGAAAATATCTTGTAAATCTATAAATACATACCTATGCCTTTGAATGTTGTCGCCAACTTGCACTATAATCTTGTCACCAAGTTAGGGTAGAAGTCTAACATGCCCTCCCCTTTGAAAAGTAGTGTTGTTCTTAATTTGGCACTCACTTGTATTTAGTACTACCTCTCACTATAACCAAATGGAACTTTTTCATTAAGTTTGGGAATTTTTTACTAATCCTTAACCCTTAAACTTGAATAAAAAGTTGGAATAGACATGCAAAAAACAATATCTATGAGAAACAAATGAGATGAAATATGCAAATTATACCCTTGTATTAATGATTATGAGAAAAAAGAAACCAATTTTCACTAGCCTCTAAAGGTAGGGTGAAATTTCTTTTAGGAGAGATCCAATTACAACAATACTTATAAAAACATTCCATAGGCTCCTAGCTCTTTAAATAGACTCTCAATAGAAAACCATTAACTACCATTAAGGAGTACCAACTACCTAGTGGGCCTTATTCAATAAAGTGGACCCTTATACATTAAATAAATATCCACTACTATCTAATGGGCCTTATTAAAAGAAGATGGTAAGATACATTAATTCACTAACTCCTAAGTAGCATAAAGTAAGGAGTTTAGGGTAGGATATTAACAAATGTTGGCCTCAACTTGGAAATTTAACCCCATGACCTTGTTCAAATAGGACACATGAAAGACGGTTGGACCTCAAAGTGGGAAAGACGAGCCAATCTATAGGAAACTTATATAATGCACTAGAAGATATAATAAGATCCATATATCTTTGGTGCTAGATTATGGTGGCCCTTATCTTTGAGGGAGGTATTCTTATAGGGAGCTAGACAAAAAACACTTCATCATCCTCCTTAAAATAGAACTTTAAGAAATGTTGATCAACTTATTGACTCATTCTATTTTGAGAAAAAACCATATTACTCTTATGGGTGTGGAGAATGGACATTCTTTTGTTAAGTGTGTGATCAAATTCCCAAACCTTTGATGAGCATGGTAAATATGAAACCACCTTGGGGGTTTGGGCCATAAACAACTTCATATGGTGTCTTTTGGGTAATGCTATGATAAGTGACATTGTACTACTATTTAAAAAGGCATATCCACCTGACCCATTCATGTTGTGAATGCAATGGGAAAAATCACAAATAAGTTTCCAAACACTTTTTGACCACCTCTATTTGATCAACTATATAGGGATGACAATATATGTTCATTTTTAAGCACATGCCTTAAATTTTAAACTACTCTTGCTAAAATTTCTTGGTGAAGGTGGGTGGAATTAGTCATGCGCTATAATTTAAAACTCTAATCCATGAAAAGTTGGGGCATTGAGGATGACATACATGGGAGTGGTAAAGAACAAAAATGAGCATATCTTGAAAGATACTCTACTACCACCATGATGACAGATTTGTTCCAACTTTAAGAAGTCCCTATATAAAAGCCATGGAAAGGTCACTCTAATTGTGGGGATTGGTATTAAATGCAATGCCATGGAGGTCTTCACCATTTCACCCTTATCCCTTTCACAAGATTCATATTTAGCCATAGATTTATGAATGTCCTTTTTCATGCCTTTCCAAAAGAAGCAAAAAAAAATTCTAGACCAAAACAATATTATCCTTATAGTACAAAGTATTTTGCTACTAGGTATAAATTGCAAGGGCTCGGGCCCTCTTCAAGTTAATGTATGAGTTGAAGAGGGTGTCATTATCTTCTTGCCAAAAGTCTATATGGTATCGATAATGATAAGCCAAAGAGGAATCCATCCTCATTTTTTTTTAGAAAAGCATCATTCACAACATTTTGTTTTCCCTTCTTGTACATGATCTCATAATCACAACATAACATCTAAGTGACTCACTTGGGCTACACAACCACTATTCCAAAAAATGCCTCAAAATATAATGGTTGGTCTTGATTAGGAATTGAGAATTGTCTCCTAATAAGATAAGAGTGGCATGTATCAATTGCATCAAGGACATGACCATCATTTCTTTCTCATAGGTTAACCTTCCCAAAGTTGGACCCTACAACCACTTATTGGTGAATTCCAATAAGTGCAATAAGCACCTCACTTGCATCAACATGACTCAAAGAACTTCTACAAAGGGATCACACTAGGGTAGTAGACATAGATTCTTTTAAATAAAAAAATGCATTCTCTACTAGATAGTTCCAGACCAAGGAATTCTTCTCGATGAGGGTGGTTAATGGAGTTGTAATTCACTTGTCATTCTTCACACAAATATCTTGTAGTATCCAATAAGTCCTCACAAATCATGTAAACTTTTCGGAGTTTGATGACATAGTCAATCTTTCATCACCTCAATTTTCTTGGGATCCACTTGGAATTCACTTGCACCCTTCTAGTATTGACTATGGGATTCCACTTTAGAAGTGCCAAAGGTGCATTCGGAACATCTGAGGAAGAATTGATTGGATTTGCTAAAAACCAAGACATGTTCAAAGAATACAAGCACAAAAATTCTCATGAAGGGATGAAAGACCTTGTTCACAAGGGTCTGAAAAGTGGATGGAGCATTGCAAAGAGTGAAATGCAGCACTAAAAAATAATAATGACTTTCATGTGTGTGGAAGGCAATTTGAGGACTCTTGCCTCCTTATGTGGATTTGGTGATACCCATACTGAAAGTTTAGTACAAAATGGTACATGTTTTTATTGCTTCAATTTGTATCTCTATTATATGCGTGAATTTCAACAATGTCGATCTCCATACGCGACATTCAACAATGTCCCAATTCAGAGCCTCTTCCATGATCTCGGCCTCGCACAGTGATGCTAAAAAAACGGAGATTTTGTTGTATATATAGCTTTAGGATGCTAAAAAGACGGAGATCTTGTTGTATATATAGCTTTAGACTGTCCACTATATGACACATCAAGATATGTTAAGTCTAACAAGTAGACGGCACGCCGCAGAAGTACAAACAACCAACATTAACTGTATAGACTCTTAGGTTTTGAATTTTAATGTCTCTTAACATTAGTCCTAGATTCGTTTTCTGTACTATCCTCCTGCCTGCCATTGCTTCCTCCTCAAAACGAGAAGAAGAAACAAGATCCGTCTTAGTTCGATCCAATGATAGGAAGTGAAGAAATAATTACGACAGTTTGACCTAATTTCATGGCCTTATCCCGTTTCGCTGAGGCCAGTCCTAACGTCATAGAATCGTGAATATGGTCAAGAAGGTGTTGTATTCTGGGCTTCGATAGTTGGATGGATTTCGATCTCGTTAGGGGTGTTTATGGCGGCTACGTTTGTTAGAAGTGTAATATCTCTGGTGGTTTCGCTCCTCTTGGCTTTCCTGTTCCAGCGAGTGGATCCAACGCCATGCCGAGAAAAGATGCTAAAGAATAGCCATGGAGGATTCAGGAATACTATGAAGCATTCTCCACGTCGAAGATTAATGTTGGCCTCAAACGAGTTCCTGCTTTGCTTCCCATGCGCTCCAATGGCTCCAGAACACATTACGATGCGACTGATCATGATGTTCCCATCGGCCAAAACCCTAGAAGTAATCGGTAAGGAAGAATAATGCGGGTGGTGGTGATGAACTTGAGTTTACGATCGGCCATGAATTATTAATTTTCCAATTGCGATTCAGATTCAGATGGGTTTTCTCAGGATAAATTTATATTGAAACCAAAATAGGGTTTTAATATTTAATATGTCTCTAGGATTTTAATATTGAAACCAAAATAGGGTTTTAATATTTCTCTAGAGCAGATCAGCTTTATTCGGTTTGTTTCAGTTAACAGCTCAGAGTATTGGGTTTTGAAGATCCGTTGGATAAAGTAAACGAATATATCTCAATAACCACTGCTTGGCAATTGCAGAGATCTTTCGGCGTAAAATATCTCTTTAAATATGTTAAAAGGGAAAGGTAATACCTCTCTTTATATCTAGGAACATTAAAAGTGAAGACTGTTTATCATCTATCTTCCTCTGTCACCCATCTGTATTCTTGTCTTTCCTTTTCTCATACTGTCAGAAAATAGTAGTGAGTGAAGAAATATGCAACAGTCTTTGCTGCACCTATAAGAACTTTTAGCAGGCTAACTTTAAAGACAATTTTGTCGTTTTCGTTGGATTGATGAATTTCAGATCCTGTTAGGACGATTGTCGATAAAATAAAATCTTTTGGAAATCCATAATATTTTACTCTTTATACCTTATATGATTTGGAGACACTGCAAACATTAGACACTTAAGAGTGTCACATGTGCAACATATGACACTTTCATAAAATAGTGTTTTTAAATAAATTTTGACTTTTTTCATGGAAAGGATTTTCTCCATCATGGATTTTAAGTTTTGGATGATGGAAAGTAGGTGAACATTATCAATTGCCACAAAATAATATGTAACATTTGGAAAATCCCCTTCCTGCATTTGCATTTCCAAGGTGTCTATTTTCCTAACTATTGCAACACTTGGGTGTCGAAGAAATCTCAAATTTCATCTCCTTGAGGAATTGAGAGAGAATCTTCATGACCATCTATCTAAAGAACTTACATCCTCCCCCACCTCAATTCATTGTCATCCTTGGAAACATCCATAAAAGCTACTATCTCTGCCTAAATTCGTGCCCCTATTGCAACTAAGTCTCCTATAAACCCCAAATTATGTCAAAAAGAGAACCCCCAAATTTCCTTGTGAAATGGAAACCCCAATTTTCTACAAACCAACTTGTACTTCACTCAACTCCGTAGGTCACTTCATCCAACTCTAAGGATGAAAGTCACCCAAATTTGTTGCACTATCTTATTGCGATGTTGCTTCTTCAAAATTTCTCATAGGTTTTGAAATTCTTGTGACTCACTATTGTGATCATACATCAACTAAATTTTTCATGTCTCCACGCATTGCGCGTCTCAAGTCCTATACTAGTCAGGTGATCAATACAATTTTCATGTCCAAGTGTTGATATGTATCTCTCCATGTCCAAACTTAGTCTTTTTTGTCACATCATGTCACTCCATCCAACTCCAAAGATTAAGGAAAGTGTCCACCTTTTCCTCATTACTACTTCCATCATTTGATCTTCATCAAGGAGACCATCTGCAATGTTTAAGTGTTGCACTTAAAACCTACTTATGAGTATGTACTCTTGACCCCCTTATCATGTTTTTGTTCTCTCCCAAGTCATTAACTAGATGAAAACCTAGTCCAACCATCACACTCCTTGAGACTGCACACCCTCATGCACAAATTGGTCTTCCTTTCACAATTTGGTCCATATGCACAATGCTCATACCAAAGAAAGGTCGCCCCTCACCTTAATACATTATGAAGTCACCCAAAAACAAAGAATTCTACATCAACTTGATTGCACTATCAACCTCATGGAAAAATTAGGCAATATGTGCATAAATAATTACACGTCCAAAATAACTTTTCCTCATTACTACATCACTCGACCATGATGCAATATGCCTATCCACACAATCCTCTAAACGAAGGAAATTCCTCAACTTGACTACTTTTGTAAAGTCATCTCTCTGCATCGAGTGTGGCCAACTTTCCTACATTGCTCAAATGTCTAAAGAAACTGACCAAAGTGCTCCAAGTAGAATGATTCACCTCAACTAACTTCCATGCCTTACTCAAGCATGCACCAATACTTATTCCAACACAAACTAATGACCCCACTAGATCTCTAAGTCATTGCATAATCATATGGAAGTCACCAAGGTATGCTTTGTGTAATCCAATGTCCCATACCAATGGTGAGTGAACACCACCCAAGTCACTTGGTCTATGTTCCACACATTCAGGTTGAATGCCAACAATTCTTGATCAACTTCCTTACTAAATCCATCCATCTCCTAGAATGAAACTTCCCTTGCACCTGCTACATTGTCCAAACTATGTCATTGTTGTCATCATTGTCAAGTCATCTCATCACCCAAAAAATATGGCTAAGGCACTAAGCACTAAGGTGCCTCATCCATCCTCTCAAACTCAACATCTATAGACTTCACTTCCTACTTCACCCCAATGACCTGTCTAATCTCCCTCATCAAAGAGTTAGGAAGCTTCCTCAATCCACATCCAAGACCGAATCCAAATCTTCCTTAGTCCACCATAGGACTCATCCAAGCAGATCACCCCAAGACTTTTGAACATTAACCAAACTAAGGAATCCCAAAATGATACAAGACTTCTTTGAATCTGCACCAATTGAGTCACCCTCAAGTTTGTCGGTTTTCATCATGGAAATGGAATACACTTGAAGCCCTAATTCATTTGACTTCCCTTTAAAGAACTCACTGCAACACTTAGGAAACACAAGAATTTGAAACCAACTGTACCTTTCCAAAGACATTCTTGGTTGCACCCCTGGTTCAAGTTTGTTTTTCCTGGACCTACACTCTCCCAAGTAATTGACTCTCTCCATAATCTCCCCTAAATCACCATCTGTAGCTCCACAAACCTGCAAGACCTTCGCTATGATACAAGGATGATCTGATTCATCCACTTTAGAAATTCATCTAAGTGCCAAAGTTCATTTGCAATCAATCAAACTCATCTCCAATGTCTTGCCATCTTCGGAGCTTGACTTCTTTTGCTTCAAGGAACCATGCACAAAACAACTATCTGTGACAAGTCATACTACTGATAAATTGTTATTGGAACCTTGTAAAGAGATACATCATTGAAAATTTATGATCGACCCATTTGTCCAATAACCTAACTCAACTCAACTATTATTATCGATGATGCACAACATGACAACGTCATGTTGAAAATGTGCCCAACCAATTTCTTGTTGTGGAGCTCCTATAGGTCATCTCAAGTCACTCGCCGAAGCACTTTAGCTTGTTGGAACCCAGAACTGCTCCCTTTCACAATCACTTTTGTGATTACCCTCTACACTTTCTTCTGCGAACATTTCGATAGTTAGATCTACAAAAATTCATGCAACAAATCATGCATTCATCAGTGTTTCCCAATTACTCAGTCCTCCCAACAAACTTTGTGCCTGATCTCTCCAAGGTGTGCACAACAAGTCCGACATTGAATTCGATCCCACATCAAACCAATCAAGTCTCTAACCAAACTGCCTCTATGATTAACTCTATGGAAAGTACTGCAATGAGTTATGAAATCACCCACCCTGTCCAAGTTCTTTGTCTCACCACAAAATCTTCTATTTGTGTATAGAAGGTGTGGGCCTAGATCAACCTTCCACCACACTATCAACCAAACCTCTTTCATAATTATGATACAATTTCTATGAACCAATTAACTCCACCAGATGGTTCACCCAGTCTACAAACATTCTCACCAAACTAACTTTGCAACAAAATTCCTTCAAAGTTCACTCGGATATACTCTATCATCAAGATTGTGGTGAATAGCTCACCAACCCTTCATAAAAATCAGTAACAAACAAGATCTAATACCATATGTCACGTCTTTCTAGTTGAATCTTTCGATCGTGCACCTCTTTAAGGTTGTGTGACACCATGACTTTTCTCACTTTGCTACTTGGAAACAAAAAGGATACTTCGTTTGGACTACGCCTCTTCACCTAGTGCATATCAATACTTCATTCTAGGCTATCGATGAGTCACACTCCTCTAGTGCAACTCTTGTATACTTAGACAATTGTTAACAATGTACCACTTTGTCACATATAAGAATAAATCCATGAAATGAAGAGAACACTTACAAAAAAAACAAGAGGCACACAAATATAGTGTGGGAAACACAACCGTTCCCACCCAGCTAAGTTTTTTTATTGAAAAAAAGTTGCAATATGAGTACTATCGGCTCATTTTACAATTGGTCAGTGTCATACGACTCACTTCACCTCACCAATACACTCATACATAGTTTCTCCACACAAACGCTCTCTTTTAGGAGAGTCTGTAACCTTTTTTCATGCACCTAAGGTGTGCCCTCAACCACATCATTTTCATCTCTTCTCTATTGCAAGGATTTTCACAGACCTATGGTTATGTCTCTTAGAATGCCTCCTGAAACCTATGACAAGACTTCTTGTTGGTTGTGGAGCCTAATTATCTTCCTGATTTAAAGGTCATTGCTTTCAACCATGTTTATACCCCATGAAGTATTTACACTCGAGAAGTATGTACACTCTTCCACGCGGGGGAGTGTAGAGGGGGGGTACCCCCTCTGCGGGGTCTGGGGGGCCTATCCCCTTGGCTGAGGGGTCTGGGGGCAAGCGGGGGTTCGGGGGAGAAGCCCCTGACGCAAAAATTGCCTTGTAAAAGTATATTGTAATTTCATTGTAAATCTGGACCGTTCATTATAAGGTCACAGATCTAACGATAGAGATTATGTTAGGGTTTTTTGCCCTAGAAGGCAACCCTCTTTTATGAGGGAAATGTATCGCGGCTATGGTTGATGGTGAATATTGTATTCTGAGAGAGGAGACTGTGAGAGAAAGAAGAGGAAGTTA
>ML786703.1:168542-238265 GCA_009831015.1 Picea engelmannii | reverse complement strand
TCCTTGCTTTCAGCCGTGTTTATACCCCATGAAGTATTTACACCCCAGAAGTATGTACACTCTTCCATGTGGGGGAGTGCAGAGGGGGGGTACCCCCTCTGCGGGGTCCGGGGGGCCTATCCCCCCGGCTGGGGGGTCTGGGGCCAAGAAAGCCCCCAATAGGGGTTCGAGGTCAAAGCCCCCGAAGAAAAAATTTCCTTGTAAAAGTATATTGTAATTTCATTGTAAATCTGGACCGTTCATTATAAGGTCACAGATCTAACGATAGAGATTATGTTACGGTTTTTTGCCCTAGAAGGCAACCCTCTTTTATGAGGGAAATGTATCATGGCTATGGTTGATGGTGAATATTGTCTTCTGAGAGAGGAGACTGTGAGAGAAAGAAGAGGAAGTTATAGCGGGTTTTGTTGTAGGTTGTATCCCTTCATTTGCTGGATAATAATAAAGGAAGGACCTGTAAATTTCTCTGGTGGAAGTAGCCCACACTGGGTGAACCACGTAAATCTGTGTCTCTCTTGTATTGTGTGTCTTCTGTGTTTTGTTTCTACATGTGTTTTATTTTATTTCTCAGTGGTCCTGTTTATCTAACACTTCCCACAAACGTAGCCAAAACTAAGTTCGCCACAACTCTTCCCACATAATCATCTGAAGGCAGCACAATTCCTCACATGTGGAGCGACTTGGCTACTTGAGGGAGCTCATTCCTCTTCCTCTAAGTTTTCCTTAGAATTGAAAAGATGATCTCTCTCTCTCTCTTTGTCTTCAAATTTATCCTCTTGGTTGTGTGCCCTTGTTCTCTTATAGGGACTCCAAAGGTCACCATGGAAATTGTCACATCCTTTGGGGGTGTCGTGCCCTTTCATGAACCCATATGTCTAAACCAATTTTCCATGTCCTTTGTGGACCCATTCGCACAAATGAATTGTCATGCCCCTTAGCGAACACAGTTTCACAAATGAATCCATGCTTGTTGGATCACGTTGTCATTGATGTCAAAGGATTGTATTAATTGATTGATTGATGTCAAAGGAACAATGTCTTTTCATAGCATACTGTTGTAATATGTATTATCCTTGATGTGAATGGAATGATGTCAAGTGGAATTATAGTCATATGATGGCATGCATAAATGAAGATGGATCAATGAGTTGTCATTGGTATATGATGTGTAGAAGAAGATGGATCAATGAGGGTTCATTGATATATGATGCATAGTTGAATTTATGTACAGATGACACATTATTTTCTTGATAAGAAGTACAAATGGATGAACTCAAAATTGGTCCCCTTATGGTGAAATCCCTCATGGGAAGATGCTTTGCGGTTGAGTTATCTTATGATTACGTTTAGAGAACCCATGCTTTATTATGGAATTATGAGTTCAATATTAGTGAATTTGTCAGTGACACTATCTTAGATGGATAGTGCTTGTCATTCCATTTCCGGTGGTATGTGGAATGTCACATAACTCCTCACTTTTTGAGAGTTATGGCCTTACGAAGTTGGAGGAACCTCATATGTTGGCTTGAAGCCAAAAAATATCAAAGAAGTCAAAGTGCTTGGAAAGAAGGAGGATTATTTAATTAACAAAGTGATGTGACAAAATCAAGGAAGATTATTTAAATAATAAAGTGAAGTGACAAAGTCAAAGAGGATTATTTATGTAATAAAGTAAATGGAGAAATTTCTATTTATCGAAAGTAGTTAATCCTAAGAAGAGGAAAATGGGTTAAGTGGTCAAGTGGCTATTGGATACATGGACAAGTGGAAAATTGGGAAATGTTAGACAAAGTGGCTATGTGGAAAAAGTGACCTAGAATATGCTTCTAAGGAAGCTACTTGGAGAGTATAAATAAGAGGCAAGGGTCTCTTGTGAAAAAACTCTCTTGAGCATATCTTGAAGATCTATTTTGAGAGAGAGAGAGTGATTGAAGGATCTCATGGACACATCAAAGTTTCAGCAAGTATGATATCTTGAAGACGAAAGTTTTGGAAGTTAAAAGACCCTAGTTTATGAGGTGTACGCGAGCTGACAATGTATTAGGGTGCATACATACTGAGGTGTATGTGGGCTGACATTGTATTAGGGTGCGTATGCACACAGTCTGGTAGTGTATTAGGGTGTGTATAGTTGAATAAAGTCATGGAGACTTGAGTGTGAGATGGTGCCAGGTTCCTAAATTCTGAAGCAAGTTCCATATTTGCATTCCATGGGCTCAGATCTACGACAAAAACTAGGGTATGGTTGCATATTTTTTTTGATGGATACTCTTGCATATTTTAAGGTGAATGCTTGAAGCATTCTTCATATGGATTTTGTGATTTGGTTGGTTGATGGAGTGAGAAACACTCTTATGTTTTAGTACTGATATGGTTCCATAGTATATTGGTTACCTATGTATGAGTAGCATTCATATTGTATGGTTGAGGAGCATTAGTATAAGTTGTTGGAGAGTATGGATATGTTTCAATTGGTTTTAGTTCATATCAAACAGTAAATGATGGAAGTGGATGTGACTGAGGACTACAGAGGATCTGATTTTTTCATAGAAAGAAAACCCTAACTACTCAGAAGGCATATGCAGTTTGTAGTACAGACTCACCACATACATACATGAATTGTACTACTGGTAGGGCCCGTACATACACATGTTTCACTACTGACAGGTCTCGTACATGTTGACAGATTGGTATTTGTTGAGGATTGATTCCTATTCTCAGTTGGTGTTGAGTCTTGCATTATAGAGTTGTTTCTCTTGTGGAGTTGTAACTCTATTTAGTTGTTGCTGATAACCCAAGGATTCTAGTCCGTAATAAAAGAAAATTGTATGTACATTATGTGTTCTTTGTGTTCCTTGTGATGATGACTTATTGATGATATATGTTGCTAATATATGTTGATGATGCATGTTCACATTTAATTGGTTACAAATGGAAGCAATAAGTAATGAATAAATGGTTATTGCTAACTAATGAATTTTGTCAAGGGAATTTTGAAAAATAGCACCGCACTCATTCACCCCCCCTATAATTGTGGTCCATGTGTTCAAAAATTGGTATCAGAGCAAACCTTCACTATAATCCTTAAGAAGCTTGGAGGAGATCCATGGACACACAAATAGATGATGAATTTCCAATCCTTGATGAGGAAAACTATTCTACATGGATAATAGAAATGAAAGTACACTTGAAGGAAATAGGAGCGGTTATTTGGAAGGAAACTATTGGTGGATCAGTTCCTTTGAAGAACAAGGCAAAGTTTGTAGCTCAAAGGCAAGAAACGAAGAATGATGCATTGGCTCTCAAGACCATTCTCAGTGGACTTTCAAGTTCTATCAAAAATAACATGGGACAATGCACTATCGACAAGGATCTATGGATAAAGTTAGAGGAGACATACCAAAGCAAGGAGAAATATCTTGAAGACAACTCCATCAAGAACAATGAAGGTAAAGAATCTCCAAAAATCCCTTGATTGCAATATTTCAAAATGTGATGATGTTGAATATTTATCTACAAGTGAAGAAGAAAACCTAGAGATAGTATGTGTAGAGTTAAATAATGGTTATCCCATGGAAAAGGTAGAAGAAGAACTATCGGATATTAAAAGGAAAGTTGAATGGGGTCTATATGAATACAACTATGACCATTTCTACATAGAATATAACTATCTTTCTGATAACACTAAAAAGTTTCTTAGAAAGAATCAAAGGAATATCTCAAAGTTAAAGGAAATACTCAAGGAAAAGGAAGAAAGTAAAAAGACTCTATTAGAAGAAAAAGAAGAAGAGATCAAAAGACTAAAGAATGAAATAGAAGAAAATAAGAATCTAGATGATGATTTTAGCAAAAGTCTTGAAGTTAATGTCCATCTCAAAACCCAAATTGAAGAAGCTAAAAGGGTAGAAGAACTATTGAAGAATCAAGTAAATGAAAAGGAAGAGTCATGTCTTAAGTTGGAAGCTGAAGTTGTTGATCTTTGAAAGAAAGTAGAGAAGTCAAACAAATTCTTGAATAACTCAACAATCTTGAATGAGATCTTGGATAGTCAAAGATCACCAAATGATATATCAGGTCTTGGATACAAGAAAGAAGCTACACATGTTGAAGCAAACACCTCAAAGAAGCATGAGGTAAGTCCCTCACTCCCAAAGGATGGAAATAATGTGGCAAGTCAGCCATCTACACAAGGGAAGGAAAGGACAAAGCAAGGAGGACATCAATACACCATATTTACATATCACAGAAAATTCAAGACACCTTCAAGATGTACACCAAAGCAAAGGTATGAAAAACAAATTCATGGTCACTCTTACTCATGTAATGAATATGGTCAAAAAGATTTGGAGTGTAGATTGTATGCAAGGAGAGATAATGAAAGATTTCATAACACCTTAATATGTTGGAGATGTAATCAAGTAGGACACATTGCTACTCACTGTCACATCATGTGATGCTAGAACTATAGTGGATTTGGCCACAAATCCCAAGACTATTGGAACACAAGAAGAAATTCGATGATGGAGACTTTATATAGTATGACTAGAAGAAGGAATGAAGTTAAGAAGGAAGACATTTTTGAAAAGATGGAAGCTCAGAGCTCAAGTTCTGAGAAAGTGGGACACCTTCAGAGGTGGGTGAACAAACAGAGTAGAATGACATCCTTAAAGAAAGATCAAGTTTTTCATATTCAGAATCATATGTGGGTTACAGTAGTAACATTTGTGTACATACGTAGGTTGACCTATGAATAGGTCATGTACATACACAAGCTGTCTATTCAACAGGCTGTGTATATGTGGTAAAACCGTTGAGGAAAGGGCTATGCACATGGATTGAAACATAGTATGATGGTATAACCCTGTGTTGCAGGGTCTGGGATTGTTTGTTGCAGGTCTTCATGATTACATATTGGCATCCATGATTGATGTATGTATGGTGGTGACATATGTTTGAGTATTGGAAGACTATCTTGGATACATGGTACCAACCCTAGAGTGTGGATTGAGACATTTTTCTATTGAGGAACAATGATGGTTATGACAGTGAAGTTATGGCACTTTGGTTGTGAGATATATCATGATGATGCTAGCTAGATCTATTGAGGCGCACTTTTAGTACATGCATTATTGGATGTTTAGTATTTACTATAGTGAATGGAGGTTAAGACTGATCTCTTGGGGTACATGGATGGTACATATTTGAGTTTCATTGATATATATTATGTTGGATATCTTGGTGCATGCATTTGGCATATGGATGCAATACATTTTGGGACATGTAGTTGATGATTTGATGAGGTGGTCATGTTGTAGACCATTGATGGGTCATAGTTTGATCTATGGTTGATGCACTAGATTGGTACAGGTGGTGATACATGATTAGTGCAATGATTGATGTACTCATAGATAATATTTGCATGTGGATGATCGTACTTGGATAAAGTACACCATGGGTATTTCTTCTTTAGCATATACTTTGGTACATGATATATGGGATGATATAGTTGAGACACTTGATTGATTGAGATGCATGGTTATGGCACTTGGTTCATGGTGGAGGCATATCATGAGTGATATGACACTTATTTTTGGTACATGGTTGGCATGTTTATAGAAGCATATGGTTGATACATTCCATATAGCTCATTCTATGGTATTGATGTACATTGTTGATGTACATAGAAGTTGTGTATGGTTGACACATTTTATGGTGTTGATGTAAATGGTTGATGTACATGGGTATTGTGCATGGTTGCAACATAATTTGATCCATGATGTACTTGGTTGATTTTTTGTTCATGATACTCTATTTCATTTTTGAAATATATTTTTCCTCATGATGTATGGTATGGCACAGGTTTATGCATGCACAGGTCCAAGGATTGTCATAGAAAGAGAAATTGATCTATGTCCTGGTTGAGGAATAACATATTTCAGTGGTGGCATATTGTTCATATTGTGGTGAAGATAGGGGGAGACATACCGATAAAGGGGATTTATTCTTCTTCCCATGATTCTAGGAGGAAATATTTATCATATGCAAAGGATTGAGGCACGGTTTCAGGGGGATCATTGGTCATAGAGATGCAGGCATGGTTCCAAGGGGAGCATGAGCTATATGTTTTCAACATTACATCAGAATGATATTCCTTATTCAAAATGGGAGATATTATTCATAGGAAGGTCAAGGCATACAGGAAGGGGGAGAAACCACAAGGAGAGTTCAGATAGGGGGAGCATCCCCAAGGAGATAAATACCCTTTTCCATTAATGTCAAAGGGGAAGAGACAACCACATTTATATGACTATTCATGTAGAACAATGCCTTGTCTACATGTTTCCATCAATAATTGGTGTTGACATCAATGCTGGTGTTGCCATCAATGCCAAAGGGGGAGATTGTTGGATCATATTGTCATTGATGTCAAAGGATTGTATTGATTGATGTCAAAGGATTGATATTTGTAATGTCCCCAAGGTCGAGCCCCATTGTAAATCATGCTTATGAAATGAATTGTAATTATGTTTTTTATAGGATGGTGAGCCAAGTTAATATAAGCTAGTGGGTTTATGTGATTATTAGGATAGAGAGCCTAAGTGTTGAAGGCCAAGAGCCTGATTTTGTACATGTATCAGTGAAAAAAATTAATAAAATATAAACACCGCCGCGTGTAGACTGACCACGATGAATGAGTGATGGGGGACTAAGCTTCCACAGAGTGGGAAAGGGATTAGGGGTTGGAAGGTGGGAAGAGGGGCTAAATGTGGAGCCTAGGGGATAAACCTAGGGGCTTTTGTCCTTGGGGAATAATATTTTAATATTATTCCAAAAGACATGTGAATATTATGTTTTATCCTAAGTTCTTTTTGGAAAGACAAGCAACTTCCAAATGGAAGGAACACGTGCTGAAGGAATGCATGTAGTTTCATGGGTGATAAGTGTCAACCGAGGCGCATGCAAATAAAATGGCTGAGATGAGCCATCATGGGGGTTCCGCCTCCATTCTACCCGACCATCGGAACGTGAGTCCCATATGACCTCTGCAAGAATACAATAGTGCAACCCTGAAAGTCGAAAAGCTTGTGTTGATTTCTGAGATAGTCGGTACAACCTCTATCTGAATAGTTTGAGCCTATGCGTGGAATCTCTGTACACCTTGTGCAATCCCGAAACCAAAATCATGAGTCTATTTTGTGATTGCTGAGCCTATTTGGGAAGCTCGTGTATGTTTTCCCAATTGGTTGTTGTGGCCACGCAGTGCTGGACTGCGTGTGGCTTACTGGCCAGTGTGAGTTCATGCTTATCCTATGTGTAACCTCTCTCCAGATGAGGGAGGTGATTGTTGTTGGAAGAGGCAGGTTGTCAGGCCTGTGAACAACTCTCTCTAGGTGAGAGAGTTTGTTGGGAAGTGGTTTCTTCTAGAGAGTGTCCAGCACCAACTTCAGGCTCTAAGACTTCCTGATCTGGCCTGTTGCTGAAACCCAAAGAGGGAGGTGTAACACCGATGGATTGTGCCTATGAAGGTGTATACTCCTGGGCATAACAGGCATGTGGGGAATGAGAGTCCAAGAGTAGTGGCCGTAAGATGGCATCCTAGGAAGAATCCTTCCAGTCATTCTGTGTTGTTTTCCTTGTAACCTCAGCTTAGCCTAGGATTCCTTACCTTGGGGTGGAGCTTAGTCCTAGCTTGGAGGTGACCCACTGCTGAGCTTGATGAGCAATGTGGTGTAAGGCTGGGAGGTTCATGGAAGGTCTGCATGTGGTTGGTGGAATTAACACCATTTCAAAGATAAGTACCAGACGATGTTTTAATTATGTTTTTTCATGTCTGTGTATTTATATTTATCATGTATTCTACTGTGTATATGAATTAATGTTAATTCCATGGATTATTTATGTCAGCAGTAATTTTGTGTTGACTCTGAGTTTAAATGTGTTTTCTAAAAGACTTTCTCGTGCCCTCCTGGCACCCTCTATGCTCATCTCCTAGAGTCTTTCGAACTTAAAACAATTTCCCTCTATAAGCACTCCTTGAGCTGGATATGCACACTCTACATACAAAAGTTCTATGATATCTCTTCTGAGTTTCGTTTTCTGAAATGGAAGCATTATGTGTCTCTTCCATTTATTTTCACTTTATGGCAATTCAAATCAGTTATGGCACTCATCAACCTTCTGCAATACAAATGTGCAAACAACTAGAATTTGTCAGGCCTTCGTTTCTTGACAATTCCTTCATCATTCATAAACAATCCAATTTAAGAAAATGTTTCAATTTCACGAATTCTTTGAGCTCTACTCATCTCTCCAATTTTCAAGACTTTTGGTTTCAGGGTTTTGGTCCATGAGGATCCAACAGTTAAATCCTCAAGGGTTCTTTTTTCTTCGAAAATTTCGGGATTTCGATACTTTAGTTTTCGGGTCTTCGGTACCTGGGAGTTCACGATGCAGTGAATCCCAACTTCTTGTCACTACAATCCCCGAATTCCAAAAATTCTATTTCCTTTACCCTCTGGGTCCACAGAGCACAGCTGTCTGGCACATCCACAGTGGCAAGTGGCACACTCAGGAGGGTCCACGTCACCTATGGTGATGTCGTCGGGTCCCACCACTCTCGCTTTTCTTCTCGACCTACTGGCACATGGTACACATCCATGTGCCCATGTCCCTTCGAAGTGAAATCCAACGGTTAGACCTCTCTCAGATCTACGACGAAGATCCTTTCGGCGTTCCAGGATTTTGGGGTTTCATGTTTTCGGTAACCGGGGTTTCGTGACTTGCGACAATGAGGGATCTTTCCCTTTGGTTTCCCGGATGTTGAAATGCTGATCAACAACCACATGTCCCTCCGATAGACGATCCTCACAATTTTGGGATTTCACGTACTGCAATTTCCACACTCCTGTGCAACTCCAAAGGTTTTTAAACCTTGTTCACATTCTCCAGATTTGATGGTCATGAGGGTTCTCCTTTCCTTTCGAATAGATCCTAATGCTCCAACACTTCTGGTGTGGAGTTCTCTCTCTCCTTGTGGCCATATACCACACTGACTATAGTTTTATAACACCGCTACACCTCCTGAGCTTGGTAACATGGTCAAGTAACTCCTTGACACTCAGGAGCATTCAAAGGTCTGAAATTGGTCCTCCAGACACAATTTCTCCTCAAACCCTCAGTCCAATGACCACTAAACTGGCCCATATAGGCTCAACGTCGAAACCTTGGCTCTGATAAGTGGTCTTGGACCGAATTTTTTTTTGAGAAGAAATTGTGTCGGGAGGGATAATTTCAAACCCCAGAATGTTCTTGATTGTCAAGGAGTCACATGACCATGTTACAAATCTCAGGAGGTTTAGTGGTATTTTAGAATCCGCAACCATTGTGGTATATGGCCACTGGGAGAGAGAGAGAGAGAGAGAGTTCAACGCATGATGTGTTGGAGCCGTAGGATCTGTTTGGGAGGAAAGGAGAACCCTCACGACTGTCAAATCTGGAGAACATGCGTAGGGATTAAAACCCTTTGGAGTTGCATAGGAATGTGGAAATCACGGTACACAAAATCTCAAAACGATCTACACTGTAGATCGTAGGAGAGGAACTTGACCATTGGCTCAAGTAGATTAATAGACCGTAATGTCATTAAGTGGTGGGAAAATATGGGTGGCCAAAATTTACACGCCCATATCTACGACCAGGGTTCCATTTCGGACCCCCATCATCGTTATACCTTTAACAAGGGGGGGGGGTCCATAATTGAGCGCGTAGATTTCAACAGCTTAGATTGGGGCACTCGGATCTACGGACAAGATTGGATTCTAGACCCCCTTTGCCTTTCTACCTTTAATAAAGGGGGGAGTCTAGAATGGGTGACTTTGTGTGGGTCCCTCGAAACGTTGAAACGATCTATGCCGTAGATCTGAGAGAAGTCTAACCATTGGATTTCACTTCGAATGGACGTGGACACATGGGTGTGTACCACATGCCAGTGGGTCGATAAGAAAAGCAAGAGTGGTGGGACATGATGACATCACCAAGGGTGGCATGGACCCTCCTGAATGTGCCATTCATCACCGTGGTTAAGGGCGACAGTTGTGCTATGGGCCCGGAGGGTAAGGAGATAGAAATTTTGAAAGTCGGGGATTGAAGCGATAAGAGACTTGGAGTCACTACTTCGTGAACTCCCAGGTACCGAAGACCCAAAAATTGAAGTGCCAAAATCATGAAATCCCTACCTCGGTTAGTGATAGCTATGTTGTGGGTCCAAGGGGAGAGAGGTTGGAAGTTCAGGATCCAGGAGTTTAAGAGGGAAGCGAGTGCGAGAACCTCCGAGGACCAAAACGTCGAAACCCAAAACCACGAAGTTCCGAAATCCTGAAATTTTCAAAGGACATAAGAACTGTCAAGGATTTAACTGTTGGATCCTCGTGGACAAAAACCTTGAAAACTAAAGTCCCAAAATTTGCAGAGCCAGACAGAGTTTAGAAAACTTAGTGAATTTGAAATGTTTTCTTATTCACGTTGGTTAATGACTGATTGTGGTTTTTATTAAGGGATAAGGCCTGACAAACTCTGGTTGACTACATGTGTGTGCAGAGTTCAACAAGTGTCAGGACAGCTAAAAACTGACGCCGAGTATGGAATTGGAAGAGGTGCAAATTGCCTTCGAAACAGAGGACGAAAGGGTAGAAAGGGATGTCAACTTGGGAATCGAAGGATCAAACTCTAATGGGCATGGAAAAGAGATGGATAAGGAGGGACATATGATGAAACTCATTGAAAGATTGTAGAAAGATGCCTAGGCTCACCGAGCTGATACCCAAAAGCTCATGAGGGTCAGGGATCAACAGGGTGAATTCAACTTAAAAATGTTGAAGAGCCTATAAAGAATAGAAAGGAAATTGGAGAAGGGGAGTGACTCAAGCAAGACAGAGAGTCGTAGGACCCCTGAGAGGAAAATAAGATCAAGAAATGTCAGGACCCCTGAGAGGAGAAGAAGATCAAGGAGTGGTAGCAGACATCATCGTTGCTCCCCAAATCATTCTGATAAGGAAGCACACAGTAGTTCAAGCCCATCTCTTACCAGAAAGCACAAGAGATCTGGGGTGGATGAATTGAAAGGGGAGATGAATAAGATTAAGCCTCCTACATTTGATGGAGAACATAGAAGGAGGAAGATGTTGAAACATGGTTTCTTGGCATGAAAAAATATTTCCAACTGTAGAATTATTCCTCTTATGCAGAAGGAAGAATTGCGATGTATCAATTGAAAGGAAAAGCATCCATGTGGTGGGATCAGTTTGTGCAGGTGAAACACATTAGTGAGAAAGATATCACTTGGAAGGAGTTCAAGAGGTATTTTGAGAAGAAATACCTGACTAAAAGATACTATGATAGAAAGATGAGGGAGTTCTTCAAACTCAAGCTAGGTAGCATGACCATTGATGAATACAAACAAAGTTTCTTGGAACTACTGAAGTATGTTCCACTCATCAAAGATGAGGCTGTCAAGATTTAGAGGTATCTGAGTGGACTACCACCTGCCACTGGTGACAAGATTCAGTATGATGATCCTAAGACTATGGAAGAAACAATAAGAAGGGATAAATTCTTATATGAACAGTAGAGAGAAAAGCCTACCTTTCGGAAGGCTTGGGATGACTAGAGGAATTTTAAGAAGGAACAAAGGTAGAAGGGAAACAAACCTCATTTTTTTAGAAATAATCTTCAAGAGAATCCATCGTTTAGAGAGTCGAGAATGGCTGAAGTGGGGGAACAAAGGCAGAGACAGATGCCCATTCAGTGATGGGGCTGTAAAGGGAACCACAAGTATAGGGATTGTCCCCATAAAAATGGCAAAGCCAGAGCTGTCCATACTGTTCAAGAAGATGAAACAGTGGAGGACATGGGCAGTAGAATGCCAAGGATCTACGCAGCCTTGGACAAAAAACAAGATGAATTTCAATCACACATGATTGAAGTGGAAGGTATGATTGACAACCAACCAATTATTATTTTAATTGATTCAGGGGCTAGCCATAGTTATGTAGATCCTAGGGTGGTGGAAAGTTTGCATTTATCAAGAAACAAACATGAAAAGTCTTGGTTAGTGCAGTTGGCTACAGGAACCAAGAGGAAGGTCACTGAGTTGATTAAGTCATGTTCTGTAGACATGAATGGAATGAGCACGAAGGCTGAATTGAATATTCTTCCTTTAGGTTCTTACGATTGCTTGATTGGGATGGACTGGTTGGACCAACACCATGCCCTTCTGGACTGTCGTAACAAAAATTTTGCATGCCTAGATGAGGAGGGAAATCGAAAAACAGTCCAAGGAATTCCCAGGGCTATGGATGTTAGAGAAATCTCAGCCATGCAGCTAAAGAAGTGTTATAGGAAAGGCTATGAATTATTTGTAGCCCATGTGGAGGAAGAATCCATAGATGAAGTCTCAAATATTAGGGACCATGAGGTACTCACAGAGTTCAAGGACGTATTTCAGGAGGTACTTGGACTACCTCTGAAGAGAGACATCGATTTTTCTATAAATTTGATGCATGGAGCAACTCCAGTGTCAAAAGCTCCTTATAGAATGAGTATGCCAGAGCTAAAAGAGTTGCAATTGTAGCTTGAAGAGATTCTAAAGATGGGGTACATTCTCCCTAGTGTGTCACCTTGGGGTGCCCCGGTCCTATTCGTGATGAAGAAGGATGGGACATTGAGGTTGTGCATTGATTTCCAGTAGTTGAACAAGGTAATTGTCAAGAACAAGTATCCTCTGTCGAGGATCGATGATCTTTTCGATCAGTTGAAGGGTGCGAAAATATTTTCAAAGATAGATCTCAGATCTGGATATCACCAGGTGAGAATAAAGGATGAGGACATCAACAATACTATCTTTAGAACAAGGTAGGGTCATTACAAGTTCATAGTGGTACTGTTTGGACTGTTTGGTACTGTTTTTATGTGCTTGATGAATAGTGTATTCAGGGACTATTTGGACAAGTTTGAAATAGTCTTCTTGGATGACATCTTGGTGTACTCCCAAGTCAGAAGAAGAGCATGAACAACACCTGAGACTACTGCTACATGTGTTGAGAGGACACCAACTATATGCGAAATTGAGGAAATGCTCATTTTACCAAAGGGAGATCCATTACTTGGGGCACATTATTTCGGAATAAGGGATCACTATGGATCCTGAGAAGGTTGAGGCCATCCGAGAATGGTCAGCACCAAGGAATGTGGCAGAAGTCAGATCCTTTATGGGTCTGGTGGGATACTACAGAAGGTTTATAACAGGGTTCTCAAAGATAGCTCACCCTATCACTTCTTTGCAAAGGAAGGAGAAAATGTTTTATTGGACTAAAGAGTGTGAGAAAGGTTTCCAGCGATTGAATCAATTGTTAACCATGGCTCCAATCTTAAGGATTGCATATCCAAATATGGATTTCATGGTGTGCACAAATGCGTGTAAGGAAGGGTTGGGAGGAGTTCTCATCCAATATGGATTTGTAATCTGTTATGAGTCCAGGAAGCTAAAAGAACATGAAAAGAATTATGCCACTCACGATTTGGAGCTGGCAGCAATCATGCACGCTCTGAGGAAATGGAGACATTACCTCATGGGAAGGAGATTTGAATTGAGAATAGACCACAACGGTCTGAAATATTTGTTTGATTAGCCAACTTTAAACACTAGAAAATGTAGGTGGCTGGAGTTTCTGTGCGAATACAACTTTGATATCAAGCATATCAAGGGGAAGGAAAACAAGGTGGTTGATGCACTCAGTAGAAAAGTGCATGACTTACATGCTACAGCCATTAGCATGTACAAGACTGATATTAATGATAGAATTTTGGAAGTTGCAAATGCAGATTTGCAATACAAAGATTTGGAAGCAAAGCTACAGTAGAGTGAAAGGCCATAGAAAAGGGAAAGTTACAACTTGGAAGATGATGGATTACTTATGTATAAAGACAGAGTGTATATACCCAATGTCTAGGAATTGAAACTTGTGATTCTAAAAGAAATGCATAACGTGACTTATGCTGGACACCCTGGATATCAAAAGACTGTGGCAGTAGTCAAAATCCATTACTTTTGGCCGAGTATGAAGAGAGAGAGATAGTTGAATACATTGTCATATGTATGGAATACTAGAAAGTTAAGGCTGAGCATAGGCACCCAGTAGGATTTTTGCAGCCTTTACCCATTCCTGAATGGAAGTGGGAAGTGGTGACCATGGATTTTATTACAGGATTTCCCAGAATGAGCAAGCAGCACGATTCGATCATGGTTGTGGTGGACAAGCTTACAAAATCTGCCCATCGTATTCCACTGAAAACCACTCACAAGGCAACAGATGTTGTTTATGTATTCTTAAAAGAAGTGGCATGCTTGCACATAAATCCTAAAACGATTGTGTCTGATAGGGACTCGAAATTCACCTCAAATTTCTAGAAAGGACTGTTCAAAGGATTCAGAATGAATTTGAATTTTAGTACATCATATCATCCTGAGTTTGATGGATAGACAGAGAGGGTGAACAAAGTAATAGAAGAAATGACGATAATGTATGTGATGGAGAAACCATCAATATGGGAAGACTACCTGCATTTGGTAGAATTCGCCTACAATAATGGGTATCATGCATCGTTGAAGATGAGCCCATTTAAAGCACTTTATGGAAGAAAGTGCAACACTCGAGTGAGCTAGGATAATCTAGCTGACAAAGCAGTAGTTGGGCCAGAGTTGCTCAAGGAGATGGAGGACCAAATGATAAAAATTAAACAGAATTTGAAAACTGCCCAGGACAGGCAAAAAAGTTATGCAAATAAGAACAGAACCTGCCGAGAATTCAAAGTGGGTGATCCTGTTTTCCTGAAAGTGAAAACTAATAGGAGTTCCCTGAAGCTGGGAAGTTGCACCAAGTTGGCAGCAAGATTTTGTGGGCTGTTTGAAATCCTAGAAACGATTGGGCTAGTTGCATATAATCTTGCATTACCTGCATCTATGACTGTACATAATGTGTTTCAAGTTTCATTTCTTAAGAAATATATACCTGATGCTAATCATGTTATTGACTGGAATGTGGTTCAGGTAGAACCAGAAGGTGTCCTGCAAGTGCATCCGGTGCGCCTATTGGACAGGAAAAACAAACAACTTTGGAATCGAGCTATAGGGCTTGTGAAGGTCCAGTGGACCTGGTATGGTCCTAAGGACGGGACATGGGAGCATGAAGATGTTATGCGGGTAGAGTACCCGTATCTTTTTGAAAATTTTGAAAATCTTGTAGAGACAACGTAAAGTTGCACTGAGGACAGTGAAGAAATAAGGGGAGGGGGAATTGTAATGTCCCCAAGGATAAGCCCCATTGTAAATCATGCTTATAAAATGAATTGTAATTATGTTTTTTATAGGCTAGTGAGCCAAGTTAATATAAGCTAGTGGGCTTATGTGATTATTAGGCTGGAGAGCCTAAGTGTTGAAGGCCAAGAGCTTGATTTTGTACATGTATCAATGCAGAACATTAATAAAATATAAACACCGCCACATGCAGACTAACCACGATGAATGAGTGATGGGGGACTAAGATTCCACAGAGTGGGCAAGGGATTAGGGGTTGGAAGGTGGGAAGAGGGGTTAAGTGTGGAGCCTAGGGGATAAACCTAGGGGCTTAAGTCCTTGGGGAATAATATTTTAATATTATTCTAAAATACATGTGAATATTATGTTTTATCCTAAGTTCTTTTTGGAAAGACAAGCAACTTCCAAATGGAAGGAACGTGTGCTGAAGGAATGCACGCAGTTGCATGGGTGACAAGTGTCAACTTAGGCACATGCAAATAAAATGGCTGAGATGAGTCGTGATGGGGGTTCCACCTCCATTCGATCCGACTGTCAGAATGTGAGTCCCATATGACCTCTGCAAGAATATGCTAGTGCAACCCTGAAAGCCAAAAAGCCTGTGTTGATTTCTGAGATAGTCGGTACAGCCTCTGTCTGAACAGTTTCATCCTGTGCATGGAGTATTTGTACACCTTTTGCAATCCAAAAACTAAAATCGTGAGTCTATTTCATGATTGCTGAGCCTATTTGGGAAGCCCGTGTATGTTTTCCCAGTTAGTTGTTGTGGCCACGCAGTGCTGGACTACGCGTGGCTTACTGGCCAGTGTGAGTTCATGCTTAGCATGTGTGTAACCTCTCTCCAGGTGAGGGAGGTGATTGTTGTTGGAAGAGACAGGTTATCAAGCATGTGAACAACTCTCTCGAGGTGAGAGAGTTTGTTGGAAAGTGGTTTCTTCTAGAGAGTGTCCAACACCAGCTTCAGGCTCTAAGACTTCCTAATCTGGCATGTTGTCGAGACCCAGAGAGGGAGGTGTAGCATCGATGGAATGTGCTTGTGAAGGTGTATACTCCTATGTGGAATAGACATGTGGGGAATGAGAGTCTAGGAGTAGTGGGCATAAGATGGCATCTTGGGAAGAATCCTTCCAGTTGTTCTATGTTGTTTTCCCTGTAACCTCAGCCTATCCTAGGATTCCTTGCCTTGGGGTGGAGCTTAGTCCCAGCTTGGGGGTGACCCACTGATGAGCTTGATGAGAAGCGTGGTCTAAGGCTGGGAGGTTCATGGAAGGCTTGCACGTGGTTGGTGGAATTACCACCGTTTCAAAGATAAGTACTAGATGATGTTTTAATTATGTTTTGCATGTCTGTGTATTTATATTTATCATGTATTCTACTGTGAATATGAATTAATGTTAATTCCATGGATTATTTATGTCAGCAGTAATTTTGTGATGAATCTGAGTTTAAATGTGTTTAACCTATTTTAAATGCATGTTATTAATTAAGCATAAAATGATGGTTTTTCCGCAAAGTACCGTCTTCCTGGCCAGTGGGTTGGATGATGATCGGGGGAGCATTACAATATCAAAGGATTGATATCAAAGGAACAATGTCTTGTCATAACATACTATTGTAATATGCATTATCCTTGATGTGAATGGAATGATGTCAAATGGAATCATAGTCTTATGATGTCATGCATGGATGAATATGGAACAATGAGTTGTCATTGATATATCATGCATAGATGAAGATGGATCAATGAGGGTTCATTGATATATGATGGATAGTTGAATTTATGTAGAGATGACTCATTATTGTCTTGATAATAAGTACAAATGGATGAACTCAAAAGTGGTCCCCTTATGTTGAAATCCCTCACAGGAAGATGCTTTGCAGTTGAGTTATCCTATAACTACGGTTAGAGAAACCATGATTTATTATGGAATTATGAGTTGAATATCAGTGAATTTGTCAGTGAAACTATATTAGATGGATAATTCTTGTCATTCCATTTCTGGTGGTATGTGGAACATCATATAACTCCTCATGGTTTGAGAGTTATGGCCTTACGAAGTTGGAAGACCCTCATATGTTGGCTTGAAGCCCCAAAAGGTCTAAGAAGTCATAGTGTTTGTAGAGAAGGAGGATTATTTAATTAACAAAGTGATGTGAAAAAATAAAAGAAGATTATTTAAATAATAAAGTGAAGTGACAAAGTCAAAGAGTATTATTTAAATAATAAACTAAATGGAGAACTTTCTATTTATGGAAAGCAGTTAACCCTAAAAAGAGGAAAATGGGTTAAGTCGTCAAGTGGCTATTGGATACATGGACAAGTGGAAAATTGGGAAATATTGGATAAAGTGGCTACGTGAACAAAGTGACCTAGAAGATGCTTCTAAGGAAGCTACTTGGAGAGTATAAATAAGAGGCAAGGGTATCTTGTGAAAAACATCTCTTGAGCATATCTTAATGATGTATTCTTTGATAGAGAGTGATTGGAGGATCTCATGGACGCATCAAGGTTTCGGCAATTCTGAGATCTTGACGACAAATGTTTTGGAAGTTTAGAAACCCTTGTTTCTGAGGTGTATGCGGAATGAAAGTGTATTATGGTTCATACATAATGAGGCGTATACGGGATGACAGTGTATTAGGGTGTGTACATACGTGGGATGGCAGTGTATTAGGGTGCGTACAATTGAATAAATTCATGGATACTTGAGTGTGAGCTTGTGCCAGGTTCCTGAATTCTAAAGCAAGTTCGAGATATGCATTCCATGGGCTCAGATCTGCCATAGAATCTCTAGTATGGTTACATATTTTTGCTGATAGATAATCTTTCATATTTTATGGTGAATGATTGAAGCATTTTTGGTATTGTTGTTGTGATTTGGTTGGTTGATGGAGTCAACAACACTCTTATGTTTCAGTACTGATATGGTTGCCATAGTATATTGGTTACCTATGCATGAGTATCATTCATATTGTATGGTTCAACATCATGATTATAAGTTGTTGGAGAGTATGGATATGTTGTGATTGGTTCTGGTTCAGATTAGACAGTAAATGACACAAGTGGATGTGACTGAGGACTGTAGAGGATCTGATTTTTTCATAGAGAGAAAAACCTAATTACTCAAAAGGCATACATAGGTTATAGTACAGAATGGTCGTGTACATATGTGAGTTGTACTACTGGCAGGGTGCGTACATATGCGTGTTGCACTACTGATAGGTAACGTACCTGTTGACAGATTGGTGTCTATTGAGGATTGATTCCTCTTCACAGTTGGTGTTGAGTTGTGTGATCTGAGTCTTGCATTATAGAGATGTTACTCTTGTAGGGTTGTAACTTTATTCAGTTGTTGTTGATAACCCAAGGATTGTAGTCCGTAATAAAAAGAAAATTGTGCATACATCTTGTGTTCTTTGTGTTCCTTGTGATGATGACTTATTGATGATATATGTTTTTGATGTATGTTCACATTTAACTATTTATAAATGGAATCAATAAGTAATGAGTAAACGGTGATTCCTAACTAAGGAGTTTTGTCAAGGGAAGTTTGCAAAAGAGCACCATAATCATTCACCCCCCCTCTAAGTGTGGTCGGTGTGTTCAACAATTGGTAATAGAGTGAGCCTTCACTATAATCCTTAACAAGCTTAGAGGA
Source organism: Picea engelmannii (assembly GCA_009831015.1). Lineage (NCBI taxonomy): Eukaryota > Viridiplantae > Streptophyta > Pinopsida > Pinales > Pinaceae > Picea > Picea engelmannii. The sequence goes on along the minus strand of ML786703.1, from coordinate 219,236 downwards.
TATCCATGGACACACAAATAGATGATGAAGTTCCAATCCTTGATGAGGAAAACTATTCTACATGGAGAATAGAAATGAAAGTGCACTTGAAGGAAATAGGAGGGGGTATTTGGAAGGCAACTATTGGTGGATCAATGCCTTTGAAGAACAAGTCAAAGTTTGCAACTCAAAGGAAACAAAAGAAGAATGATGGATGCATCTCAAGACAATTCTTAGTGGACTCTCAAGTTCTATCAAAGATAGCATCGGACAATGCACTAATGCCAAGGATCTATGGCTAAACCTAGAGGAGACATACCAAAGTAAGGAGGAAAATATTGAAGAGAAATCCATCAAGAACGATGAAGGTAAAGAATCTCCAAAAATCCCTGATTGTAATATTTCAAAATGTGAGGATGTTGAATATATGTCTACAAGTGAAGAAGAAAACCTAGAGATAGTATGTGTAGAGTAAAATGATGATTATCCCATGGAAAAGGTAGAAGAAGATTTATTAGAGATTAAAAGGAAAGTTGAATGGGGTCTATATGAATACAACTATGACCATTTATACATAGAATATAGCTATCTTTCTGATAACACTAAAACATTTCTTAGAAATAATCAAAGGCATATCTTGAAGTTAAAGGAAATGCTCAAGGAACAAGAAGAAAGCAAAAAGACTCTATTAGAAGAAAAATAAGAAGAGATCAAAATACTAAAGAATGAAATAGAAGAAAATTAGAAGGTAGATGATGAGATTAGCAAAAGTCTTGAAGTTAATGTCCATCTCAAAACCCAAATTGAAGAATCTAAAAGGGTAGAAGAACTATTGAAGAATCAAGTAAATGAAAAGGAAGAGTTATGTCTTAAGTTGGAAGCTGAAGTTGTTGATATTAGAAACAAAGTAGAGAAGTCAAACAAATTCTTGAATAACTCAAAAATCCTGAATGAGATATTGTATAGTCAAAGATCACCAAATGATATATTAGGTCTTGGATACCAAATAGAAGCTACACATGTTGAAGAAAGAACCTCATAGAAGCATGAGGTAAGTCCCTCACTCTCAAAGGATGGAAATAATGTTGCAAGTCAACCATCTACAAAAGGGAAGGAAAGGACAAAGAAAGGAGGAAATCAAGAAGACATATTTACATATCAAAGAAAATTGAAGACACCTTCAAGCTGGACACTAAAGGAAAGGTATGAAAATGTTTTTCATGGTCATTATTACTCATGTAATGAATATGGTCGCAAAGTTTGGAGTGCAGATTGTATGAAAGGAGAGATAATGAAAGATTTCATAACACCTTAAGATGTTGGATATGTAATCAAGTAAGAAACATTGTTGCTCACTGTTACATCATGAGATGATACATTTGTAGTGGATTTGGCCACAAGTACCAAGATTGTTGGAACACAAGAAGAAAACCCATGATGAGGACTTCATATAGCATGCCTAGAAGAAGGCATGACGTTAGGAACAAAGACATTTTTGAAAAGATGGAAGCTCATAGATCAAGTTATGAGAAGTTGGGTTACCTTGAGAGGTGGGTGAAGAATACTGAACAACCTGAGAAGAATGGAAGCCTTAAAGGATGCTCAAGTTTTTCATCTTCAGAAGCATACATAGGTTACAGTGGTAATGGTCACATACATACATAGGCTGACCTATGAATAGGTCGCATACATACATGATTTGTCTATGCAACATGCCTTGTATATGTAGTAAACGCCTTGGGGAAAGGTCTATGCACATGGATTGCAACATGGTATGATGGTATAAATCTATGTTTCAGGGTATATCAAGGTTTGTTGTAGGGTTTGAAATTATTTTCTTCAGGTCTTCATGATTAAATATTGGCATACATGATTGATGTATGTATGGTGGTGACATATGGTTGAGTATTGGAAGACTATATTGGATACATGGTACTAACCCTAGAGTGTGGATTGAGACATTTTTCTATTGAGGAACAATGTTGGTTATGAAAATGAATTTATGGCACTTTGGTTATGAGATATATCATGATCATGATAGCTATATCTCTTGAGGCACACTTCTAGTACATGCATTATTGGATGTTTAGTATTTACTGTAGTGAATGGAGGTTAAGGCTGATTTGTTGGGGTACATGGCTAGTACATATTTGAGTTTCATTGATATATCTTATGTTGGATATCTTGGAGCATGCATTTGGCATATGGATGGACTACATATCGGGACATGTAGTTGATGAGTTGATGAGGTGGTCATGTTCTACACCATTGATGAGTCATAGTTTTATTTATGGTTGATGCACTAGCTTGGTACAGGTGGTGATACATGATTAGTGCAATGATTGAGTCACTCGGAGATGTATATGTATGTGGATGATAGTACTTGGCTAAAGTACACCATTGGTATTGCTTTTTTAGCATATACTTTGGTACATGATATATGGGATGATATAGTTGAGACACCCGATTGATTGAGATGCATGGTTATGACACTTGGTTCATGGTGGAGGCATATCATGAGTGATAAGATACTTAGTTGTGGCACATGGTTGGCATGTTTGTAGAAGGATATGGTTTATCCACTCCATATAGCTCATTCTATGGTATTGATGTACATAGATGTTGTGCTTGGTTGACAAATTTTATGGTGTTGATGTACATTGTTGATATACATGCATGTTATGCATGGTTGGAACAAAATTTGATACATGATGTACTTGGTTGTTGTTTTGTTCATGATTTTCTATTTCATTGTTGACATATATTTTTCCTCATGATGTATGGTATGGCACAAGTTGATGCGTGGACAGGTCCAAGGATCCTCATAGAAAGAGTGGTTGATATATGTCCTGGTTGAGGAGTAGCATATAGCATATTGTTCATATTGCAACGAAGATAGGGAGACATAACCATAAGGGGAGTCATTCTTCTTCCCATGATTCCAGTAGGAAAGATTTATCATATGTAGAGAACTAAGGCATGGTTCCAGAGTGAGCATTGGTCACAGAGATGCAAGCATGGTTCCAAGGGGAGCATGAGCGATATGTTTTCAACATTACATCAGAGTGATATTCCTTGTTCAAGAGGGGAGATATTATTCAGAGGAACATCAAGGCATCTAGGCAAGGGGAGAAGCCCCAAGGAGAGCTCAGACAGGGGGAGCATCCCCAAGGAGAGAACTTCCCTTTTCCATTGATGTCAAAGGGGGAGAGACAACAACATTGATATGACTATTGATGTAGAACAATGCCTTGTCTACTTGCTTCCATCAATAATTGGTGTTGACATCAATGTTGGTATTGCCATCAATGCCAAAGTGGGAGATCGTTGGTTCATGTTTTCATTGATGTCAAAAGATTGTATTTATTGATTGATGTCAAAGGATTGATGTCAAAGGAACAATGTCTTGTCATAGCATACTGTTGTAATATTTATTATCCTTGATGTGAATGGAATGATTTCAAGTGTTATCATAGTCATATGATGTCATGCATAGATGAATATGGATCAATGAGTTGTCATTGATATATGATGCATATATGAAGATGGACCAATGAGGGTTCATTTCTATATGATGCATAGTTGAATTTATGTAGAGATGACTCATTATTGTCTTGATAAGAAGTACAAATGGATGAACTCAAAAGTTGTCCCCTTATGGTGAAATCCCTCATGGGAATATGCTTTGTGGTTGATTTATCCTATAAGTATGATTAGAGAACCCATTCTTTATTATGGAATTATGAGTTGAATATCAATGAATTTGTCAGTGAAACTATCTTAGATGGATAGTGCGTGTTATGCCATTTTTGGTGGTATGTGGAACGTCACATAACTCCTCATGGTTTGAGAGTTATGGCCTTACGAAGTTGGAGGACCCTCATATGTTGGCTTGAAGCCCCAAAAGGTCAAAGAAGTCAAAGCCATTGCAAAAAGGTAGGATTATTTAATTAACAAAATGATGTGCCAAAATCAAAGAAGATTTTTTAAATAATAAAGTGAAGTGACAAAGTCAAAGAGGATTATTTAAATAATAAAGTAAATGGAAAACTTTCTATTTATGGAAAGTAGTTAACCCTAAAAAGAGGAAAATGGGTTAAGTGGTCAAATGGTTATTGGATACATGAACAAGTGGAAAATTGGGAAATGTTGGACAAAGTGACCTAGAAGATTCTTCGAAGGAAGCTACTTAGAGAGTATAAATAAGAGGTAAGGGTCTCTTGTGAAAAACATCTCTTGAGCATATCTTGAAGATATATTCTTAGAGAGAGAGTGATTGGAGGATCTCATGGATGCATCAAAGTTTTTTCAAGTTTGAGATCTTGACGACGAAAGTTTCAGAAGTTCAGAAACCATAGTTTATGAGGCGTACACATGATGATAGTATATTAGGGTGTGTACATACTAAGGTGTACATAGGATCACAATGTATTAGGGTGTGTACATAGACAGGATGGTAGTGTATTAAGGTGAGTAGAGTTGGAGAAAGTCATGGAGACTTGAGTGTGAGTTGGTGCCATGTTCTTGAAGTTTGAAGCAAGTTCTATATATACATTCCATGGGCTCATATTTTCCATAGAAAATCTGGTATGGTTACATATTTGTCTTGATGGATAATCTTTCATATTTTATGGTGAAATCTTGAAGCATTATTGGTATGGTTGTTGTGATTTGGTTGGTTGATGGAGTGACAAACACTCTTAGGTTTCAATATTGATAGGGTTGCCATAGTATATTGGTTACCTATGTATGAGTATCATTCATATTGTATGGTTGAGGAACACGAGTATAAGTTGTTGGAGAGTATGGATATGTTGTGATTGGTTTTGGTTCAGATCGGACATCAAATGACAGAAGTGGATGTGACTGAGGAATGTAGAGGATCTGAGTTTTTCATAGAGAGAAAACCCTAATTACTCAAAAGTCATATGCAGGTTGTAGTAGAGACTCGTTGTGTACATACGCGAGATGTACTACTGGTAGGGAACCTACATACGCGTGTTTCACTACTGATAGATCATGTCGTTGTTCACAGATTTGTATCTGTTGAGGATTGATTTCTCTTCTCAATTGGTGTTGAGTTGTGTGAGCTGAGTCTTGCATTATAGAGTTGTAACTCTATTCAGTTGTTGCTGATAACCCAAGGATTGTAGTTAGTAATAAAAACAAAATTTTACATACATCTTGTGTTCTTTGTGTTCCTTGTTTTGATGACTTATTGATGATATATGTTGTTGATATATATTGTTGATGTATTTTCAAATTTAACTAGTTATAAATGGCAGCAATAAGTAATGATTAAATGGTGATTTATAACTAAGGAGTTTTGTCAAGGGAAGTTTGAAAAAGAGCACCACACTCATTCAACCCCCCTCGAAGTGTGGTCAGTGTGTTCAACAATTGGTATCAGAGTGAGCCTTCACTATAAGCCTTAACAATCTTGAAGGAGATCCATGGAAACAAAAATATATGATGAAGTTCCAATCCTTGATGAGGAAAATTATTCTACATGGAGAGTAGAAATGAAAGTGCAATTGAAGGAAATAGGAGCTAGTATTTGGAAGGCAATTGTTGGTGGATTAGTTCCTTTGAAGAACAAGTCAAAGTTTGTAGCTCAATGGAAAGAAAAGAAGAATGATGCATTGGCTCTCAATACCATTCTTAGTGGACTCTCAAGTTCTATCAAAGAGAGCATGGGACAATGCACTACCTCCAAGGATCTATGGCTAAAGCTAGAGGAGAGATACCAAACCAAGGAGGAAGATCTTGAAGATAACTCCATCAAGAACAATGAAGGTAAAGAATCTCCAAAAACCCCCGATTCCAATATTTCAAAATGTGATGATGTTGAATATATCTCTACAAGTGAAGAAGAAAACATAGATATAGTATGTGTAGAGTTAAATGATGGTTATCCCATGGAAAATGTATAAGAAGAACTATCATATCTTAAAAGGAAAGTTGAATGGGGTCTATATGGATACAACTATGATCATTTCTACATAGAATATAACTATCTTTCTGATAACACTAAAATGTTTCTTAGAAAGAATCAAAGGCATATCTTGAAGTTAAAGGAAATGCTCAAGCAAAAAGAAGAAAGTAAAAAGACTCTATTAGAAGAAAAATAAGAAGAGATCAAAAGACTAAAAAATGAAATAGAAGAAAATAAGAAGGTAGATGATGAGATTAACAAAAGTCTTGAAGTAAATGTCCATCTCAAAATCCAAATTGAAGAATCTAAAAGGGTAGAAGAACTAAAGAAGAATCAAGTAAATGAAAAGGAAGAGTCATGTCTTAAGTTGGAAGTTGAAGTTGTTGAACTTAGAAAGAAAGTAGAGAAGTCAAACAAATTCTTAAATAGCTCAACAATCTTGAATGAGATCTTGGATAGTCAAAGATCACCAAATGCTATATCAGGTTCTGGATACAAGAAAGAAGCTACACATGTTGAAGAACCTCAAAGAAGCATGAGGTAAGTCCCTCACTCAAAGAATAAAAATAATGTTGCAATTCAACCATCTACACAAGGGAAGGAAAGGACAAAGAAAGGAGGACATAAAGAAGCCATATTTACATATCAAAGAAAATTCAAGACACCTTCAAGCTGGACAACAAAGAAAAGGTATGAAAATGTTTTTCATGGTCAGTATAACTCATGTAATGAATATGGTCACAAAGATTTGGAGTACAAATCATATGAAAGGAGAGATAATGAAATATTTCATAACACCTTAAGATGCTGGAGATGTAATCAAGTAGGACACATTGCTACTCACTGTCACATCATGAGATGCTACAACTATAGTGGATTTGGCCAAAAATCCCAAGATTGTTGGAACCCAAGAAGAAAGTCCATGAGGAGGAATTCATAAAGAATGACTAGAAGAAGGCATGAACTTAGGAAGGAAGACATTTTTGAAAATATGGAAGCTTATAGCTCAAGTTATGAGAAGTTGGGACACCTTGAGATGTGGGTGAAGAATACTGAACAACCAGAGCATAATGCCAACCATAAAGGAATCTCAAGTTTTTCATCTTCAGAAGCATACACAGGTTATAGTGGTTACAGTGGTGTACATACACAGACTAACCTATGAATAGGTCGCGTACATACATGAGTTGTCTGTGCAGCAGGCCATGTATATGTGGTAAAAGCCTTGGGGAAATGGCTATGCACATGGATTGCAACATGGTATGAAGTTATAACTCTTTGTTGCAGGGTCCGACATGGATTGTTTCAGGGTCTGACTTTGTTTGTTGCAGGTCTTCATGATTACATATTGGAATACATGATTGATGTATGTATGGTGGTGACATATGATTGAGTATTGGAAGACTATATTGGATGCATGGTACTAACCCTAGAGTGTGGATTGAGACATTTTTCTATTGAGGAACAATGTTGGTTATGAAATTGAAATTATGGCACTTTGGTTATGAGATATATCATGATGATGCTACCTAGATCTATTGAGTTACACTTCTAGTACATGCATTATTGGATGTTTAGAATTTACTGTAGTGAATGGAGGTTAAGGATGATCTATTGGGTTACATGGCTGGTACATATTTGAGTTTCATTGATATATCTTATGTTGGATATCTTCGTGCATGCATTTGGCATATGGATGGAGTACATATTGGGACATGTAGTTGATGAGTTGATGAGGTGGTCATGTTCTACACCAATTATGAGTCATAGTTTGATCTATGGTTGATGCACTAGCTTGGTACAGGTGGTGATACATGACTATTGTAATGATTGATGCACTCATAGATGATATATGTATGTGGACAATTGTACCTAGCTAAAGTACACCATTAGTATTTCTTATTTAGCATATAGTTTGGTACATGATATATGGGATGATATAGTTGAGACACTTGATTGATTGAGATGCATGGTTATGGCACTTGGTTCATGGTGGAGGCATATCATGAGTGATATGACACTTATTTGTGGCACATGGTTGGCATGCTTGTAGAAGCATATGGTTGATACACTCCATATAACTCATTCTATGTTATTGATGTAAATGGTTGATGTACATAGATGTTGTGCATGGTTGGCACATTGTACGATGTTGATGTACATGGTCGATGTACATGGGTGTTGTGCATGGTCAGGACACAATTTGATACATGATGTACTTGGTTGATGTTTTTTTCATGATTCTCTATTTCATTGTTGACATATATTTTTCCTCATGATGTATGGTATGGAACAAGTTGATGCATGGAAAGGTCCAAGTATCGTCATAGAAAGAGTGGTTGATCTATGTCCCAGTTGAGGATTATCATATTGCAGTGGTAGCATATTGTTCATATTGCAACGAAGATAGGGGGAGACATACCCATAAGGGGAGTCATTCTTCTGCCCATGATTCCAGGATGAAAGATTTATGAGATGTAGAGGACTGAGGCATGGTTCCATGGGGAGCATTTGTCACAACAATGAACACATGGTTCAAAGGGGAGAGTGAGAGATATGTTTTCAAAATTACATCAGAGTGACATTCCTTGTTCAAAATGGGAGAGATTATTCATAGGAATATCAAGGCATCCAGGCAGGGGGAGAAACCCCAAGGAGATTTTAAACAGGGGGGGCGTCCCCAAGGAGAGAACTACCCTTTTCCATTGATGTGAAAGGGGGAGAGACAACCACATTGATATGACTATTGATGTAGAAAAATGCCTTGTCCACATGTTACCATCAATAATTGGTGTTGACATCAATGTTGGTATTGCCATCAATGCCAAAGGGGGAGATTATTGTATCATGTTGTCATTGATGTAAAATGATTGATGTCAAAGCATTATATTGATTGACTCATTGATGTCAAAGGATTGATATCAAAGGATTGATGTCAAAGGAACAATGTCTAGTCATAGCACACTGTTGTAATATGTATTATCCTTGATGTGAATGGAATTATGTCAAGTGGAATCATAGTCATATGATGTCATGCATAGATGAAGATAGATCAATGAGGGTTCATTAATATATGATGCATAGTTGAATTTATGTAGATATGACTCATTATTGTCTTGATAAGAAGTACAAATGGATGAACTCAAAAGTGCTCCCCTTATGGTGAAATCCCTCATGGGAAGACGCATTGTTGTTGAGTTATCCTATAAGTACAGGTAGAGAACCCATGCTTTATTATAGAATTATGAGTTGAAGATCAGTGAATTTGTTAGTGAAACTATATTAGATGAATAATGTGTGTCATGCCATTTCTGGTGGTATGTGGAACATCACACAACTCCTCACGATTTGAGAGTTACAGTGTCACGAAGTTGGAGGACCCTCATATGTTGGCTTGAAGCCCCAAAAGGTCAAAGAAGTTAAAGTGCTTGAAAAGAAGGAGGATTATTTAATTAACAAAGTGATGTGACAAAATCAAAGAATATTATTTAAATAAAAAAGTGAAGTGACAAAGCCAAAGAGGATTATTTAAATAACAAAGTAAATGGAGAACTTTCTATTTATGGAAAGTAGTTAACCCTAAAAATAGGAAAATGGATTAAGTGGTCAAGTGGATATTGGATACATTGACAAGTGGAAAATTGGGCAATGTTGGACAAAGTGGCTATGTGGAAAAACTGACCTAGAAGATGCTTCTAAGGAAGATACTTGGAGAGTATAAATAAGAGGCAAGGGTCTCTTTTCAAAAACATCTCTTGAGCATATCTTGAAGATATATTCTAAGAGAGTGAGAGAGAGAGAGTGATTGGAGGATCTCATGGACACATCAAAGTTTAGGCAAGTCTCATATCATGACGACAAAAGTTTCGGAATTTTAGAAACCCTAGTTTCTTAGGCGTATGCGGATGACAGTGTATTAGGGTGCGTACATACTGAGGCATACTGGGATGACAGTGTATTAAGGTGCGTACATATGTGGGAGCAGTGTATTAGGGTTGGTACAGCTGAAAAAAGTCATGAAGACTTGAGTGTGAGTTGGTGCCAGGTTCTTGAATTCTAAAGCAAGTTCGAGATCTGCATTCCATGGGCTTAAAACTCTAGTATGGTAACATATTTGTCTTGATGGATACTCTTGCATATTTTATGGTGAAATCTTGAATCATTCTTGGTATGGTTGTTTTGATTTGGTTGGTTGATGGAGTGAGAAACACTCTTATGTTTCAGTATTGATATGGTTGCCATAGTATATTGGTTACCTATGTATGAGTAGCATTCATATTGTATGGTTGAGGAGCATGAGTATAAGTTGTTGGAGAGTATGGATATGTTGTGATTGGTTCTGGTTCAGATCAGAGAGTAAATGACAGAAGTTGATGTCACTGAGGACTATGGCGGATCTGAGTTTTCCATAGAGAGAAAACCCTAATTACTCAAAGGCATACTCACGTTGTAGTACAGACAGGTAGCGTACATACACGACTTACTATAGGTAGGGCACGTACATATGCGTGTTGCAGTTGACAGATTGGTATCTGTTGAGGATTCATTCTTGCTGAGTTTAGTGAGCTGAGTCTTGCATTATAGAGTTGTTTCTCTTGTGTAGTTGTAACTATATTCAGTTGTTTCTGATAACCCAATGATTTTAGTCGGTAATAAAAAGAAAATTGTACATACAACTTGTGTTCTTTGTGTTCCATTTGATGATGAATTATTGATGATATATGTTGTTGTTGCTGATAACCCAATGATTTTAGTTGGTAATAAAAAGAAAATTGTACATACAACTTGTGTTCTTTGTGTTCCATTTGATGATGACTTATTGATGATATATGTTGTTGATGTATGTTCACATTTAACTGGTTATAAATGGTGGTAGCAATAAGTAATGAGTAAATGGTGATTGCTAACTAGGGAAGTTTGTAAAAGAGCACCACACTCATTCACCCCCCCTCTAAGTGTGGTCGGTGTGTTCCACAATGCTCTTGTCAACCCTCATGCCCCTTCGGACTAGTGCGCCCCAACCTTGGTGCGCTCCTTATGCTCGTGTGCCCCAATCTCTTGGTCTCTTCAAACTTGGGCAATTTTCTTGGCACATTCACATGTCCAAGGCGCCCACTTTACCAGCTAGTGAAAAAATTGTGTGCCACAACAACCCCAAGTTTCGTCTCCTCGAGGACATGGGTGAGGGTCTCCATGGCCATCTAGCTAAGAACCTTAGAGTATCGATAAAGATAATTCAAACATGGATCCATCCTCATTTTTCTGATTCAAAGCATCAACCACAACATTTTGTTTTCCCTTCTTGTATATGATGTCGTAATCACAAGGTAGCATCTTAGTGACCCACTTGTGCTACTCGCAATGAAAACCACTATTCTGAAAAGTACATCAAGATATGATGGTGAGTCTTGACTAAGAAATGTCTCCTAATGAGATATGAGTGTCATATCCCAATTGCATGAAGGATGGCCATCATTTCTTTTTCATAGGTGGACGTTCTAAAATTTCGACCACACAACTCTATATTGGTGAATGCCAATGGGTGTCTCACTTGCATTAGCATGGATCAAAGAACTTCTATAGAGGGATCACACCTTATAACAAAATTCTTAGTGAAACAAGGCCCTTATAACACTAGGGTAGTAGGCATGTCTTCCTTCAAATAAAAAATGTCATGCTTTGCTACATCATTTCATACAACATCATTCTTCTTGAGCAGGGTGGTTAATGGAGTTGCAATTCACTTATGATTCTTCACAAATTTCCTGTAATAAGTGCTAAAAAGGCATGTAAAATTTTTAGATTTTGATGGCATAGTCAATCTTTCATCACCTCAATTTTCTTGCGATCTACTTACACCCCTCTCCTATTAACTATGTGACCAAAGAATTCCACTTGAGAAGGGCCAAAAGTGCATTTGGAACATGTAAAGAAGAAATGGTTATCCTAGAATAATTGCAGGGATTTATAAACGACTATGAATGTATTTCAAAAGGTTTGCTAAAAAAACAATATTACTTCAAAGAATAAAGAAGAATTGGTTAACCTAGAATAATTGCAGGGATTTATTAAGTTCTATGGATGTATTTCAAAAGGTTTGCTAAAAAATAACTTCAAAGAATAAAAACACAAAAATACTCATGAAGGGATAAAAAAGTGGATGGGGCATTGGAAAGATAAAAATGCATCACTAAAAACTAATAATGACTTTCATGTGTGTTCTGTGGATTTGGTGACACCCATAGTGAAAGTCCAGTACAAAATGGTACATGGTTTTGGCTGCTTCATTTTCTATCTCTATTATTTGCGTGAATTTCAACAATGTCGATCCCCATACGTGAGTCCCATTTCAGAGCCTCTTCCATGATCTCGGCCTCGAACACTGATGCAAAGAAAAGTGGGGATATTATTGATAAATTGTGAACCAAGAAATGCAAAGAGAAAGAATAGAACAGAAAACAGTATATTAGAATATAAGAAGAAGAGTACAAAACGAGTACATGAAAATTTTTTGAAGTAGTGAGTCCTATGTAAAGGGAAATAGATGAGCTAAATAAGCTCAAGCAAAACACGAATAGAAAGTACAGCTGGCCAGGACAGCTGGCAGTGTACAATCAACCTGTTGAGGTTACATTATATTTAATACTCCCTCTTAAACTCAACAGTTACAATCATCAACACTGATTATGCCTAAGTGTTATCTCTGAAAATAAAAAACTGACTTTCCTAGTGGCTTTGTAAAGATATAATCAAGTTGATCTCAAGAACCACAGAATTGTAGTACAAAATCACCATTATTGACCAACTCGCATATGAAATGAAAACGAGTGTCAATGTGTTTTCTTTTCTTGTGAAACACATGATTTTTGGATAGAGCAATTGCTGAAGTATTGTCACAGAAAATAGGATCTCGATCCTTTTCTGTATGTGACATATCTTTCAATATTCTTCTCAGCCACACAGCTTGACAAAAAGATGAGGTAGCAACGACATACTCTGCCTCTGTAGAAGATATTGAAACAATTGGTTGCTTCTTTGATGCCCATGAGATCAGGTTCGTGCCCAGTTGAAAAACATGTCCAGATGTGCTTTTCCTGTCATCTAGGCTGCCTGCAAAATCACTGTCTATGTAACCAGAAAGTTGATTACTATCAGATTTAGTGTACCATAAGCCAAAATTGAGAGTTCCTGCAACATATCTCAAAATTCGTTTTGTCATTTTCCAATGAGAATCTTTTGGGGATTCCATGAATCTGGAAACAAGGTTGGCTGCATACATAATGTCAGGCCTAGTTGTTGTAAGATACAACAAACTGCCTACTGAGATTTTGTACAGAGTAGGGTCCACTATAGGGCCTTCATCTTTCTTGCTCAATTTTGTGCCTAGTGGTATGGGGGTTTCTGTTGGATTGCATTCTTCCATGCAAAATCTTTTGAGGATGTCTGCTGCATACTTTTGATGACAGACAAAAATGCCTTTGGTTGATTGATCAACCTCAATCCCTAAAAAATATTTCATTATGCCAAGATCTGTCATCTCAAACTCAGATTGCATGGCATGTTTAAAATTTGTTAACTCAAGATTACCCGTATAGATCATGTCATCAACATATAAACATACAATCAAAATTTTATCGTGCTGATCTGTTTTGTTGTAAAGAGTTGGCTCATTTTGGCTTCTGTTGAAACCACTTTTGATCAGATAAGTGTCAATTATGTTGTACCAAGCTCTTGGAGCTTGCTTTAAGCCATACAAGGATTTCTTCAACCGATATACTTTGGTTGGATGCTCTTGAACTTCAAATCCAGGTGGTTGATCGACATAAACTTTGTCTTCTAAGAAACCATTCAGGAATGCTGACTTGACATCCATCTGGTATACTTGCCATTTTTGTTGGGCTGCTATGGCCAATAGAGTCCTTACAGTGTCTAATATTTCTACTGGAGCAAAAGTTTCACCATAATCAGTACCTGGTTGTTGTGAGAATCCTTTGGCAACAAGTCTTGCCTTGTGTTTTTTGATCTGCCCTTTTTCATTGAGTTTAGTTTTGTAAACCCACTTGACACCAATACTCTTCTAAGTTCTTGTGACTTGGAAAGTCAACAAGATCCCATGTCTTTTTCTTCTCAATGGAGTCAATTTCTTGGTTCATGGCTTGAACCCAATGTGGCTCCTTAGCTGCTTCCTTAAAAGATGTAGGTTGACATGACATTAAAGCAAAATGGTTGTGTTGTTCAAAGTCATCCAATTGCTGATGGATTTCTCTCAAACTTCGAATTCTCTGATTTTGTGGTTCAGAGAATGATTCTCTGCTGGAAGTTGAGTTATCCTGAGAATTTTCAAGTTGCCTTTGTACCTGCAATCTTGGAAGAATAGTTTGAGGTACTTGCTGTCCTGAATTTTCTGCATTTTCAGAACTTGGCAGCAATGGATTTTGACTGTCCATTTGCTAATTTTCTGAATCATTCCAGAATTGATTTTCTAGAAATTGTACATCTCTGCTGAGAATTAGTTTCTTGGAAATTGGATTGTAAAGCCTGTAAGCTTTAGATGTTTCACTGTATCCAGTGAAAATACATTTCTCACTTTTGTCATCAAGTTTCTTCCTTAATTCGGAAGGTATGTGAGCATATGTTATGCATCTGTATGTCCTTAGATGCGCAACATTGAGCTTTGTTCCACTCCATGCTTCTTGAGGGACTCATCTTTAGACTTGTGGTTGGAGATCTATTCAGGAGATAAACTGATCATGCTACTGCTTCAACCCAAAAAGTATTTGACAAAATTTTCTCTTTAAAAAGTGTTATTGCCATATTAATTATTGTCTGATTTTTCCTTTCAGCCACTCCATTCTGTTGTGGAGTATACCTGGTTGTTGTTTGCATCATAATGCCTTGTGATTTGCAGGAATTTGCAAATTCTCTGGAGTTGTATTCTCCTCCTCCATTTGACCTGAGTGCTTTGATATATTTTCCACTCTGTTTTTCATCTTCTGCCTTGAATTCTTTGATTTTTGCAAAAGTTTCAGACTTGTGTCTGAGAAAATAGATACATATTTTTCTGCTAAAATCATCAATAAACGTTAGAAAATAAAAGCTGCCACCTATGGACTATGTTTGCATTGGTCCACATAGGTCAGTGTGAACAAGTTCAAGATGTTGTTTGGCTTGATTGGAAGATTGTGGAAAACTAGTTCTCTTATGTTTTCCAAGTATGCATGATTCACATGGGGGAATTTGCTCTTTAAAGATAGGAAGACCTTTGACCATGGAGTTCTTCTGAAGAAGACTTAGACTCTTAAATGTTAGATGTCCAAATCTTGTATGCCAAACCATTGTTTTATTCAGGGTGGATGCACTTTGTGCATATGGTTGACTCAGATTTGCAGTTCTGAGGGTAAGGGGAAACATCCTATTTGGAGTCATATGGATTTCATAAATTAATTTTCTGCTTGGGAGTTTGTCATATATCTTGCAAGATTCTCCCTCAAAAAGTACCTTATAGCCATGTTCAATGAGTTGTCCTACACTTAGCAAATTATGTTTCAGATCTGGAACATGATAGACATTATTTATGTCTTTCTTTACATTCTGTTTAGTAAGAATAGGAACAGTTCCTTTTCCTTGAACTTTGACTAAGTAATCATTTCCAAGTGTAATATCAAATGAGATTGAAGAATCAATGCATGAAAGTAATTCTTTATTACCTGTCATGTGATTGCTGCATCCACTGTCCAGCAACAAAAGATCTTTAGGTTGTTCTTCAGTCTTGTGGCATGAGAGAAACATACCTCCTGAGGCTTCTCCTGTGTGATTTGACACATGTGCTCTGCCTGAGAGCTTATCTTCTTTATTCTTCCTACATTCAGATTCATAGTGCCCATAGTTCTTGCAGTAATAGCATTGTATGCTTGGTTTCTCATTTGATCTTCTCCTTCTACCTCTTGGAGGCTGGAAATTCTGATGTTGATGTTGTTGTTGTTGTATTTGAACTTGGAAATTTTGATTTGGATACTGTTGTCTATTACCTCCACTGGAGTGAGGGTTACTTTGATTTCTCCCTCTTCCTTGGTGACCTTTGCTTCTTCCTATGCCTCTCCCTCTGCTGAAGGAGAATTGAGTTTTGAAAGCATTGGAGATTGACTCATCTGTGAGATGCAGTCTGGTCTCATGTGTCACCAGAGAACCAATTAATTCATCTGTTGAAAAACTTGACAGATCCTTGGATTCAAGGATTGTTGTTACAACCATTTCGAATTTCTTTGGTAAACTTCTCAGGATTTTCTCAACAATTTGTTGATCAGTGATGGTTTCACCAGTCAATCTGATCTGGTTCACGATGCCCATGACTCTGGTCATGAACTAATCCACATTTTCAGACTCTGTCATCCTTAGAGTCTCGAATTGAGTCCTCAAGGTCTACAATTTAATTGTTTTGACCCTGTCATTTCCTTGGTAAGAAGATTTAAGGATGTCTCAGACCTGTTTTGAAGTACCAACACCTGTGATTTTTGAAAAAATCGAGTCATCCACAGAATTTTGAATCCAAAATTTAGCTTTGTTTTCTCTGTTTCGCTGAGTGCTCTGAGAAATTTTATGTTGATTAGTCATGGCAGACAGGTCTGCTGGGTCTGGTTCCACATATCCAAGATCCACTAGATCCCAACACTCTTGTGCTTGCAAGAAGGATCTCATCTAAAGAGACCAGAACTCATAGTTCTTTCCAAGAAGAATCGGACCCTGAGTTGGTCCTAAATTGCTAGACGACGCCATATTTAAAAAAAAATGAACAAAACAGAAAGAAAAATTCATATTTACCTCTCTCCCGCACGTAAAACTAGGTCTGTTGCTTTCTTGCAGTGATTTCAGAACTCCGTTAGACGACACCTTTGAACTCTCCAAATTCTGATTGTCGAGTTGCCGAAGAGAGTTTATCGACCTTAAATTGGTCCTTAGTCTGCAATCAATGTGACCACACACCTTAATGTTAAAGCGCTACAGTTTTTTTCGGTTCTTTGTCTTTCAAATTGTAGAAATGCGAAATATGCTGGAAAGGTCCTTTTCAAAAGCCTTTTCGGGATTTCACGAATCGGGACTTCGTGATGCGAAGTAGCCTGATCCTCTGTCTGCGGGATCCTCGATATGCCAAAACATGGATCAACGATCCTGATCTTCCTGTGATCTGACGGTCCAGATCCCTTCGGGATTTCATGATTTGTTATTTCACGAGTGTAGAACTCTTGTCCCAGAGTTTCCGAAACCGCGAACTCTAAAATGTTGATTTGTCGAAATGGCGTTAACTTCAGTTAGCCCCTTGGGCTATACCTCTGGTCCACATGACCTCTCCCGATATGACCGTAGTCCCTTTTGGGGTTTCACGACTCAAACGTGTGACCTCTTGGTCTCTCGACTGCCAAAAAGACGATTCCCGAAATGCCGATGGCCTTTGCTTACGGGACTTCAAATGTCGAAATGCTAAAATGTTCCTATTGGACAATCAGTGGTCCAGATCCGTTGATGATATGACGGTCTAGATCCTATCGGGATTTCGCGATACGTGATGTCGGGATTTCACGTATCAGAGTTTTGGAGAGAAGTCTCCTTCGCTCATCCAACTCCCGATCCCCGATTTTGTGATGGGATAAGATCGACGACTCACGATCTATCTCAATCCAACGGTCCAGAATAACTCACAGCTATCTTCTGACCTTTACACCTTGCGAGTCAGCGAAATGCTGAGATCTCGCCACATGTCACTTGATGGACGGTTTAGATGACTTTGGGATTTCGCGACTTCACAAGTCAAAATTTCTTCTGTGCACTCGAGAGGACTAAACCTCATGCACTTTCTCCCTGATCCAACGACTGTTGGTCCTCTGCAGAAGATCTAACGGCTGAAATTCTTTCGCCTTTTCCGTGCTCTCCTTGTCCCTTCTGAACTGGATTTCTTCCTCAGATCTTTTCAGAGGACGGATCTTACAGCTACGACAGTTGTTCTTTGCTCCTTAGACACGATCTTTGCTACATTTGCAAGGATTTTCTTCCTCGGAAAAAAAAAAATCGTGAATCTTTCAAAGATTTGAAAGAATTTCATGAGTTCTTTGTTCTGTGCTGCAATCTTTGACAGATTTGAGTGATTTTCGAAATGCTTTAAACACTTCTTCTTTCTGCAACTATCTTTCATGAATTTGAACAAATGCTTTGAATTCTTCAAGAGTTCCCGCCTCCTGCAGCTCTTCTTCGTGAATCTTTGATGATTCTTGAAAATTGAACACGAATCTTTGTTGTTTCTTCCTTCTCAGTCTCTCCTCCTTGAAACTTTCGAGCGTAGTACGCTCTGCAACCTCACGTGAGCTTCTTACACTATCTTTTGAGAGTATGAGCGGACAGCTTCCTCGTGGAAGTTTCCTACGAGTATCTTTCAAGAGTATGATGGACAGCTCTCCAAGCCTTGTGAAAAGTCTGTGTCGAATTGCTCTCAAGATCCGTGAAGCTCTGCACTATTTGAGGATCGTGTTTCTCTCTAGCATGTGTGAAGAGGCTTACTACTGTAGCTCTGATACCATGATAAATTGTGAAGCAAGAAATCCAGAGAGAAAGAATAGAACAAAAACCAGTATATTAGAATATAAGAAGAAGAGTACAAAACTAGTACATGAAGAAGTTCTGAAGTAGTGAGTCCTATGCAAAGGGAAATAGATGAGCTAAATAGGCTCAAGCAAAACAAGAATAGAAAGTACAGCTGGCCAGGACAGCTGGCAGTGTACACTCAGCGAAACAAGAATAGAAAGTACAGCTAGACAATATGGCACATGAAATATGTAAAGTCAACAGAAAGGCTGCTGAAGTAGGAGCAACCAACTTTAACTGTATAGACTCTTGAGTTTTGAATTTTCTGTACTATCCTTCTGCCCCATTGTTTCCTCCTCCTCAAAACGTGAAGAAGAAACAAGATCCGTCTTAATTCGATACAATGATTGGAAGTGAAGAAATAATTATGACAGTTTGACCTAATTTCGTGGCCTTATCCCGTTTCGCTGAGGCCATTCCTAACGTCAGAGAATCGTGAGTATGGTCAACAAGGTGTTATGTTCTGGGCTTCGATTGTTGGACGGATTTGGCTCTCGATACGGATCTTTATGGCGGATGCGTTTGTTAGAATTCTAAGAATTCTGGTGGTTTTGCTCCTCATGGCTTTCCTGTTGCACCAAGTGGATCCAACGCCATGTCGAGAAAAGATGATAAAGAATACCCATGGAGGATTCAGGAATATTATGAAGCATTCTCCACGAAGATTAATGTTGGCCTCTAACGAGTTCTTCCTTCCCATGCGCTCCAATGGCTCCAGAACACATTACGATGCGACTGATCATGATGTTTGCAGCGGCCAAAATCCTATAAGTAATCGGTAAGGAAGAATAATGCGGCTGGCCATGAATTATTATTTTCCAATTGCGATTCAGATTCAGATAGCTTTTCTCAGGAGAAATTTATATTGAAACCAAAATAGGGTTTTAATATTTCTCTAGGGTTTTAATATTGAAACCAAAATAGGGTTTTAATATTTCTCTAGAGCAGATCAGCTTTATTTGGTTTGTTTCAGTTAACAGCTCAGAGTATTGGGTTTTGAAGAACCGTCGGTTAAAGTAAACGAATATATCTCAATGACCATGGCTTGGCCATTGCAGAGATCTTTCGGCGTAAAATATCTCTTTAAAGATGTTAAAGGGAAAGGCAATAGTTCTCTTTATATCGAGGAACGTTAAAAGTGAAGACCGTTTATTATCTATCTTCATCTGTCACCCATCTGTACTCTTTGTCTTTCTTTTTCTCATACTGTCAGAAAATAGTAGTGAGTGAGAATAAGTATGAGAAATATGCAACAGTTCTTGCTGCATCTATAAGAACTTTTGACAGGCTAACTTTGTAGACAATTTTGTCGTTTTCCTTGGATTGATGAATTGCACGAACCTGTTAGGACGATGGTCGATGAAATAAAATCTTTTGGAAATCGATAATATCCTACTCTTTGTACCCTATTTGCTTTTGAAATTGTATATTATCTTATTCTTTGTTTTAAAAATTTATATGTGCTAAATTGTAAATCTTAATATTTCATAATATTTCATTGACAACAAGATGTCTTAAATACTGTGGTTCTTCCGACAATCTCTCAACAATTTTCTCCCCACAGAAACCTAAATGAAAAATTGAATTTAATTATACATTAAAAATATAATTTTGAGAATGAAAAATTATAGTTTAATTAGAGTAAGATTTCAATAATATACAATTTTATTGGTGAAAAGCTATAAAACTAATTAACGTTTTAATATATAGAAAGATATGCTTTTAACCATTTTAGATAAAATAATTTTGGAAAAAATTGTAAGTTAATAATATGGTAAGAAGAATTTAAATTTAAATTAAAAATTATATTTATTTAAATTTAATAAAAGAAAAAAAAATAATAATAATCATATATTTGCCATAAATTGATTGGTGTCACTGATTAAGGATTCCCTAGTTATAAAAATAAAATACAAAAATCATATATTTGTCTTAAGAAAATAATAATAATAATCATATATTTATCTTAACTTTCAAATCTATCAAAAAGAGAGGATGAAGTAATTAACCATAAATTACTCCATGCTATTTTTTTTCCTTAAATTTTTCTCTTATAAAAAATATGTTTGTGTTTAAGTGGATAATTGTATTTAAAAGGAATTTGATTTTAGAAAAAATGTTTGTGTT
The DNA here is from genome assembly GCA_009831015.1 of Picea engelmannii. NCBI lineage: Eukaryota > Viridiplantae > Streptophyta > Pinopsida > Pinales > Pinaceae > Picea > Picea engelmannii. Next base: position 198,565 of record ML786703.1, on the reverse strand, counting down.
TAAGAGGATAATTGTATTTAAAAGGAATTTGATTTTTTTTAGGATTTTGGTATTTATGTTATATTAAGATGGTTTTTTTTTAATTGAGAAATGAAAATAGATTTACATACATGTCTCTTATTCTCATGAAAATTTTGTTTTCAGAAATTGTAACATGAAAAACATTTATATAATAAAAAAATCAAATATATTTTCTTCCATACTACAAATTAATTTAATAATAGTAATAATTATTATTATTTTAATATTTTTTTATTTATTAAATTTAAAATTAAAATAAATATATATTAATAAATAAAATAAAATAATATATTTTAATGAATATAAAATTATATTTTTATTTAAAAATAAAATTTAGATTTTATTAAACCCATCTATTAATACCATACCACCATACCGATGTATAAAGCACACATTTATCTTATTAATCTCGTTAACATGAAATTATCCCACTTTGTAAAATATAATATTCCATTATAAAGTAAGTACATACATATATAAAGTATGTAGGGAATAAGTCACTCTTACCTCACTTATAATGAGGTACCAAAGAAGTGATATAATTAGATATTTTATTTGTTGAGAATATGAATAAGTTGTGATAATTAATAGATATTCTAATGCTTCAAAATTTGAAGCCACTTTGTGGAATATTTTATTTTATTATGGAGTGTTTATTAAGATACAATGTGCTTATTGTCCCTCGAAAAAAAAAAACTAATTTAATTAAAGTTTTTTTTTAATCTCATATATATATTGTCCATGGGGTAATGACATAGATGAATTCAGGAATACATCTTTAACTCGTATCTACAAAATCAAAAACAAGATCAACATAATAAATATCATTTATATAATAAGATAGCTTTTATAATTTTCATTTTTAAAGAAAAATATGAGAGTGTTAAAATTGAATGGAATTAGAGTAATGAATATAATTGTGAATTTATGTATGAGAATAAGGTTAAATGTTTCTTCAAAGCACATGATTCATGGTTATAATTTTAGTGATGACCCTATGGGATATTGACTTTCTTTAGATACTATTTAGGTTGAAACAACATTTTTTGTCTTAAAATACGACTTAAAATTGTTTCTGATTCACTAAGAACTCGTTTTCTATGGATGTAAAGAAATGAGTTAGCGACCCAAGACCTAAAGGTATCTGCTATGAGTGAAAGTATGCCCCTTACATACCACCAACGAGTCATTTTAGGTGGCAAGGTTTTCCTTGAATAATGGGGATGAATTGGTCCACAATTATATATAGAAGCTAGTAATGGTTGTCCTCACTACAAGTTGACGACTAATTTATGATATGTTTTTCTAATTGCTACTACCCTTGGCATCCCTTGCCTTTGCTAGAAAATTAACTAGTTAAGTCACAATTGTTGGGGGTGCTACTCAAACAACTAATACCCTTTCTCATTTAACATCTAGCTCTAGGATTATAGACCCTAAAATTTAAACTACAACCCATCTCTTTTTCTTCGATGCTAGTGATTATGGAAATTATGTGTATATATGGGTGCAATCCATTAATTAATTATTAGTTCTATTTTAAATTGCAAAGTAGTTTGTCCACTATAAATTTTAAGGTAGGCTTGGAGATGGTAGGTGATCTACAACAAAATATAAACTATACCTATGGACTCTAGATTTTGGTTGTTATCCATTCAATTTTGATTTTCTTAAACTGGAGGAACATCATGCCCCTCCAACTCTACCACTAAAGTTTTTTTTGTTAAAATGTGACAACAATCAATCAAAATGAATGTAAAACTAAAATTTACTTATGTAACTATTTGGTAATGTTGGGAATGTTGGGAATTACCCATGTATATTAATTCAACTCATTTTCCTAAATTTGTTATTTGTATATGAACCTTCTAATTTATGATTGAGTGTTCCCAAATTCAATCATTGAATACATGCAAGAGGGTGGATGTGAGAATTCACATCCCATAGTTATTGGGCACAGGGGGTCTGAGTACAATCAACTTGGGGAAGTGTCTCAATAAAAAAAACAAGCCAAAGTGAGAAAATTTGTATGGGTTGGGACAACAGTTTTAGACAATGAGTTTTTGTGCATGAGAAACAAGTAGACAACAAGAAAGAAAGCTTGGAGCTTCAACAACCATGGAGAGAAAATTCTACAGCCTGTTGGAGCGTATCTTGAGCATTTTGAAGCTAAAGATTGAAGAGTTAGGGTGTCATGCCTGAAGAGTGAACTCCTGAGTGAGTTGCACTATATTTCCAAGTGTACGTTGTTGTGTTTTTGGTAATTTTCCTGGTAAAAACATCCCTTGAGTTCCCATCTAAGCGATTCTTGGCTACTTGTGCCAAAAATACCCCAATAAATGAATGGGACACCCAAGCTACTAAGATCAGTGAAGGGTTACATTCCTTGGGTTAGGCAGGTCAACAAGAAGAAAGTTGGTGGAAAATCATGATAGTTGTAGGAGAATATTAGTAAGTTGTGATTTTTATGAGCTATGAGTGGACCAGTGAGAGACTGTAAGGTAGCTAGAGAGGTAGTAGGGAGGCCTAGAGGGCCCATAGTGATAATAGTGGAGGTCATTCAATGTAAGGTAGACTAGGTCCACTATATTATTAAATAAGGCCCACTATGGTAGTTAGATATAATAAATGGGTAATTAGATATAATAAATGTAAGAGGACTTCTTAGAAGGTTCTTCTTCTAGAAGATTCCTTCTCTAGAATATTCTTAGGTGATGGTAGCACTATATAAAGGGGTTCAAGCAATGTAATGAGATATGAAGAGAAGTATTGTATTTGGAGCGGTATCTCAATAGGAGGATGCCCTCTTGAAGAGGCAAGTGAACAGGAGAGGATCCCTTCCATAATAGGATCCATTGTATGGTGTTGCCCTACCTCAAGGGTTTGATATAATAAAGTTGTGTTTTTCTATATTGTTCTTCTATATCTGTTGTGGTGCTTTTGTATTCAACTCTTTGGTTCTTAACAAGAGGTATCAGTTATTTCCTTGGCAGACATTGTGGGCAAATCTTTTTTCTTCTCCGAAAAAAAAAAAATCTGCAAAAATAAAAAATATTTGTCCACAATGTCTACCCAAGGAAAGTGCTTTGATACCAATTGTTAGGAACCAAAGAGCTGAATACAAAAGCACCAAAAAAGATATATAAGAACAATATGAAAAATCTGTAATGTGAGAGGAACTCAGATATGTAATTTGTTTGAGAAAATTTGTCCTCCAGTTGCTACAGAAATAAAAAATTGCGCCGTCGTTCGTGGAAAAAACACTGAAAAATTGCAGATTTTAAAACTTCAATATCTTGACTTCCCGGACTCCATTTCGGGTGATTTTTTTTTTCAACTTGGGTGTTTTTTGAGAGGAACTCATATCTATAACCCGTTTCTACAGATATTGCACAGAAATATGCCAAAAATTTATGGAATGTCACGGCCCTCTTTTTTTTTCCTGAAAAAAAAATCTACAAAAATAAAAAAGATTTGCCCACAATGTCTGCCAAGGAAAGTGCTCTGATACCAATTGTTAAGAACCCAATACTGAATACAAAAACACCACAATAGATATAGAAGAACAATATAGAAAAACACAACTTTATTATATCAAACCCTTGAGGTAGGGCAACACCATACAATGGATCCTATTATGGAAGAGATCCTCTCCTATTCACTTGCCTCTTCGAGGGGGCATCCTCCTATTGAGCTACCACTCCAAATACAATACTTCTCTTCATATCTCATGACATTGCTTGAGCCCCTTTATATAGTGCTACCATCACCTAAGAACATTCTAGAGGAGGAATCTTCCAGAAGAAGAATCGTCTAAGAAGTCCTCTTACATTTATTATATCTAATTACTCATTTATTATATCTAACTATCATAGTGGGCCTTATTTAATAATATAGTGGACCTAGTCCACCTTACATTGAATGACCTTCACTATTATCATTATGGGCCCTCTGGGCCTCCCTACTACCTCTCTAGCTACCTTACATTCCATCCCTCTTATGAAAGCATTGTCCTCAACGCTTGATGTACAACCATATACCAAGGTCCCATGGATAATTATGGACCATAACGTTGAAGAAGACTGAAGAACCAAGGTCCCATGTAGAAAGGAAATCCACCATGATGAAGTAGTCCAACCACAATTGTAAACCAGGGTCCCATGTCCAAATGCTCATGTGAAATCCACACGGAAGATATCGACACCCAATAACCAACTGAAAATGATGCTCCCAATACTAACACCTATCATGTGGATCCAAATAAGAATATTCATCCACATAGTGGGAGAGGATCAAAGATAAATCTAGAAGGAACAATACCACTCTAAAATATGCACGCTGGACGTTGGTAACTAGCTTCTGATGTGAGACATTGATTTTCTCTACAAAAGGTGGAGTAGAGTCATCAAATAAAATATTGAAGTGGTTGTCATCCCACAAATGACAACTATCCATATACCAATCATGGCAATCGGCCTCGAGATCATACCAAGAATATATTTCTTGATTATATTCATCCCTAATGTCCACCATAATAAATCTCTCTTGCATTCTATCCAATCAATTTTCAATTCTACGGAAACTATCATTGAGGTTGTTTGTGAGGCCATCTACAAAGGCATCCAATTTATCATTCAATGTCTCATACAATTGGGATTTGAATGTTTCAAAAATTTCTTTGAAGGATTGAGAGGAAATAGCCATCTGAGACCCTATGAACTCTTCGGTCCTACAGCCATCACGAAAAAACCCAAAAAATAAAACAATAACTTACTACAGAAAATCGTTGCATTTTCTCGAAAAAAACCTGAAAAACTGTTGAATTTAAAATGCTCATAACTTCACTTCCTGGACTCCATTTCGACTAATTTTTTTTTTTAAATTGGGTGAAATTGTGAGGGGAACTCAGATATATAATTTGTTTGGGAAAATTTGGCATCTTGCTGCTACAAAAATGAAAAATTGCTCTATCGTCCACGGAAAAAACCCTAAAAAATTGCAGATTTTAAAACTTCAATATCTTGACTTCCCGGACTCCGTTTCGAGCGATTTTGTTTTTCAACTTGGGTATTTTTATGAGAGGAACGTAGATATACAACCTGTTTCTGTAGATATTGCACAGAAATATGCCAAAAATTTTTGGAATGTCGTGGCCCTCTTTTTTTTCCTGAAAAAAAAATATGCAAAAATAAAAAAGATTTGCCCACAATGTCTCCCAAGGAAAGTGCTCTGATACCACTTGTTAAGAACCAAAGAGCTGAATACAAAAGCACCAAAAATGAAAGTGCCCTGATACCAATTGTTAAGAACCCAATACTGAATACAAAAACACCACAACATATATAGAAGAACAATATAGAAAAACACAACTTTATTATATCAAACCCTTGAGGTAGGGAAACATCATACAATGGATCCTATTATGGAAGGGATCCTCTCCTGTTCACTTGCCTCTTCGAGGGGGCATCCTCCTATTGAGCTACCACTCCAAATACAATACTTCTCTTCATATCTCATTACATTGCTTGAACCCCTTTATATAGTGCTACCATCACCTAAGAACATTCTAGAGGAGGAATCTTCTAGAAAAAGAACCTTCTAAGAAGTCCTCTTACATTTATTATATCTAATTACCCATTTATTATATCTAACTACCATAGTGGGCCTTATTTAATAATATAGTGGACCTAGTCCACCTTACATTGAATGACCTCCATTATTATCACTATGGGCCCTCTCGGCCTCCCTACTACCTCTCTAGCTACCTTACAGAGACTACCCTTTTTCATGGATTACTAGCCTCAGATCAGGGGTAGTTTGTTGTTGATATTTGGAATAACAAGTCTAGGGTTGGGTGGAACATCTATCCCAAGAAACTGGTTGCATAACCTTTTTTGAAAGATAAGTGTTTTATATTGTAGTTGTGTTATTTTATATGTTGACTATTTTGTTTTACTTTGAGTTTGAGAACCGATTTATATGCTATTGTAATGGATTTTATGAGCTATGTTTCATGTATATTTTAGAATGGTATAGACACATTTAATTAATGGTAAAAATAATATCTAAATCTTGTTGTAATTCGTAGATGGAAGCTATGGGAATTTAATTATTTAGCATAAATTTCTTTTTTTATGAGTATTCAACACCGTAATGTTCCTTAGTTGGGCTAGGGGACTTTACAATCTAGATGTAGGAGCCCTCAACACAATTTAGATATGTCTTCTCGATGATGTCTTTTTAAACATTATTTATAAGAAAAACCATCACGCTTAAGGAGGAGGATGGAGATCCTTTATATGATGAAGTCCTTAACGAATTAGATCTACTTGAAGAGGAAATTGTATAGTTTAAAAATGAAAGAATGTACACAAATTTTAGATTGTTTGAGTCTGTTTAATACTCTTATATTCTAGTTGAATAGTATGGATGTTAAACTCAATGACAAAGATAAGGTATTTACACTATTGTGTTCATTTCCTGAATCGTGGGATCATTTTTTCACTTCCATTAGCTCTAGTACAACTAAGACTCTTGGCTTTGACATTGTTATTAAATCTTTTTTTCTAAGGAGGTGTAGACAAAATCAAGTATTGAAACCTCCACACCATAACTAATGGTTTCTAGAGGTCAATCTAGAGGAAAAGGCGAAAACTTGAGAGTTACATCCAGATCAAAGTTGAAAGGAAAGAAGAGAAAACTTAAATGTTAGTACTGTAAAAAGTCAGGGAATCTCAATAAGGATTGTTGGAAGGGATAGGAATCCAAGGAATACTTAAAAACAAAGGAGAATCTAGTTTAATTAGGTCCAGTTATGATTGATCAAGTTGTATATTTGTAATGTCTTTGAATAATATGGAGAATGACTATTAAACTTTGGTGCTCCACGTCACATTTGTCCAGATAGAAGTTGGTTTACTTCTTATCAAGAAGTTGATGGTGGTGTTGTTCTTATGAGAAAAAAATATTCTTGTAAGATTGTTGTGGTTGGAAGTATCAAAATCAAATTGTTTGATGGTATTATAAGGACATTAAAAAATGTTAGACATGTTCCTGAACTAAAGAAAAAAATAATTTCCTTGGGATTTTTAGATTATGGTGGTCATAAATTTATAGTTTGGGGAAGAGTTATGAAGGTGTCCAAGGGTGGTTTAGTGGTGATGAAGGCTACAAAGACAAGAAACCTTTACAAGTTGGATGGAAGTACTCGATTTAATGTAGCAATGATGGTATTTAAAGAGCCAATTGAATTCACTTGTTTATGGCATTAACTAGTGGGTCATATGAGTGATAAATGTCTACATGTACATATAAACCACAAATTACTTCCAAATTTTAAATCTCTGAATTTGAATTTCTGCAAACATTGTATATTTGGAAAATAGTATAGACATAAGTTTAATAGGGAATCATATTAGTAAAGGTATTCTTGATTATGTGCATTCAAATATTTGGGGGCCATCCCCTATAATTTCTTTTGGAGGAGCATCATATTTTGTAACATTTATAGATGATTTCTATAGTAAGGTGTGGATCTATGTTTTAAAAAGAAAAGCTGAAGTGTTTAATACATTTAAAAACTTAGAGTTATGGTAGAAAAGAGAACTAGTAGGAAAATCAAATGTTTAAGAATGGATAACGAAGGAGATTTCACTTCTTTAGACTTTGAAAAATATTGAGAAGAAGTCGGGATCATCATGCATAAAACCACTATATATACTCCCCATGAAAATGGTGTTGAAGAATGCATGAATAAGACTCTTCTAGAAAGATCAAGGAGAATGTTAATAATGTCAATTTGAATCAAGAGTTGTGGGAAGAAGTAGCCTTTATTTCTCTCTATTTGATAAATCGATCACCGTTAGTTGCAATATATTATAAAATATCTGAAGAGGTATGGACGGGCCATCACTACGATTATTCAAATTTAAATTATTTTGGTTGTGAAGCTTACACTCTTACTCCTAAGAATCAACATTCTTAGTTAGATCTTAGATCAAATAAATATATCTTTGTTGGTTATAATGATGTAGCAAAGGGATATAGATTATGGGATCCTAGTGCCCACAAAATCATCATTAGTAGAGATGTAATATTTAATGAATATCCTCTCATTAGATCATATAATGTAGAATTTGATGTGAAATAGGAACATATACCATTAATCCAACAAATTTAGTTGGAGACCCAACCATCTATAAACACAAACAAGAAGAATCTTATGATGATAAATAAGTCATAGGTACTGAAGATGTTCATGAGAAATTGGAAATTCGACATCCAACATTGAGAATATCTACATGAGAGGGAAATCCCCCTAATAGGTAGATCGATTTTATTTCATCCATTGTTTTAATTACTAAAAATGGAGAACATTATTGTTATCAGAAAGAAATTAATGATATTGATAATTGTTATCACCAGAATTTTGTCTGCAAATGGTTACAGGAATCCAACATCTTCAAAACACTCAGTAGTTCACTCATGGACCAAAAATGTATTTCCAAAAGGTCCAACACTATACAACCAACAATAAAATCAGCATGCGCTAAAACTACAGAAGGCGTGTGTGCACGTGTGACAGTAAGATAATGTCGAAAAAGCGCACATGCGCTCGATGCGTGAATGTGGATGCAAAAAGCCATGCACACCTCAAAACGACACATATATGATATTGGTCGGCCTTCCACCCACTTCTGGTTCAGCTTCCAAGTCGATTTGATAACCAAATCTCAGATGAATCCGACTGGGGGGCTGGTCAAAGACCTAAAGGTGCCCTAAAGGGCCCCTTGTTCACACTAAGAATTGGTTGCATAATGCCTCAAAGCTATGATATAAAAAGAGGCCATGGGTGCACTATATTTTAAAGAAATTCATTTGTATTGTTATGCTTCCTATATTCTCTTGGAGGATCCTTTTTCCTTGTCAAGAGCATACAAGCACCATTTCATTTAGCCATTCATATCACCTCTTGAATGAATGTGCTTTGGAGTTTCTTCACCATTTCCTTCTAGTTTGTTACTTGTAATAAGAGCTCAATATTTGGGGTTTCAAGAGCCCTCCTTGAAGGAAGAGGAGGCCCATAAGTCTCATTTTCTCTTTGGTGTTTTCTTTCCACTAATACAATCCTTTCCATTGGTGGCATGCATGTTGTTTATTTCTTGTTCTAATGTTCTTATGCACTCTAGTTTAGTTTTTCTTATTGTTCTTAGTTTAGTCTTTTCTTTATATTATATGCTTGATGTTTCTAACTCTTTCATTCACTGTTGTCTTGCCTAGCTAACCCAACTAGGCTTGTAAGCATCTCTATTTTTCTCATTTAGGTGACAAAAGAGACGCAATAATACTGTTAAATGGAAGATGCCAATGAAAGAAGAGATGGATTTCCATGAGAAAAACAAAACTTAGGACCTAGTAGAACTTCCTAATGATAGAAAGGTTGTTGGATATAAGTGGGTCTACAAATTGAAGAAATATGTTGATGGTAAAGTTGAAAGATACAAAGTCGGACAAGATGTTGATGGTAAAGTTGTAAGATACAAATCTAGAATGGTTCCAAAGGGGTACTCTTAGATGAAAGGTATATATTTACGTGATATTTTTTTCCCAGTTGTTAAGTTTGTATATGTTTGTATTGTATTAGAACTAGTTCCTTCGCTAGATTTGGAGTTAGAGAAATTAGATGTTAAAGAAAAATCTTACAATGAGATTTGGATGAGGAGATATATAGGAACAACCACATGATTTTGTACAACATCACAAAAATAGATTAGTTTGCAAGCTCAAGAAATCTTTGTATCGAATGAAGGAATCACCCATGCAATGGTACAAGAAGTTTGATTCCTTCATATGAGACAAAGTTTTACAAGAAGTGAGTATGACCATTGTGTTTACTTCAAAAGTATTGAAAATATAATATTAATTATCTTAGTGTTATATGTTTATGATATTCTTATTGGAAGCAATAGTATGGTTGAGATCAATAGGTTAAAGTCTCACATGGATAGGACTTTTGATATGAAGGATCTAGGAGAAGAAAAACACATCTTTGGAATTGAAATACATAGAGACAGAAAAAATGGTGAGATTTGGATTTCACAACAGAAGTTTGTGGAGAAGATACTTCTAAGATTCATGATGAATAATGTGAAACCTATAAATATCCCTTTTGCTTCCCATTTTAAGCTTTCTTCGGTTTTATGTCCTAGTAGTGAGGAAGAGAACATTGGAATGCAATGAAATGGGTACTTCAGTATCTTAGAAGAATACATGATTATTGCATCACCTTTAACGAAAGTAGTGGTTCAATATACGATTATGTTGATTTGTATTTTGTTGGTGATTTGGACAAGAGGAGGTCTACTTCAGGTTATATATTTACTTTTGCAAGAGGATTTATTATTTGGATGCCAAATATTCAAGAAAGAATCACTTTATCCACTATAGAGGAAAAATATGTTGTTGCCTCACATTCTTACAAAGAGGCAATTTGGTTGAATGGTCTTCTCGGTGAGCTTGGAAGAATATAGATGGAAGAATATAGAAGAACATAATTATATTATGTGATATTCAAAGTGTTATTCATTTGGCTAGATATTTGGTTTACCGTAGTAAGATTAAATATATGGATATTAAGTACCATTTTGTAAAGCAAGTTTTTGATGGATGTGGAGAAGAAACCCAATATATTATTTTTCATATGATTTGTATAGGAGTTTTGCAAAGGCATGTGGACTTTAAGGAAAAAATCTGAAATTAATTAACCTCCATAAGCAATTTAAAGCATGGAAAATATCATAAGAGGAAGTTTGAGTACAATTTGATTAATAAAAAGGGAGAAAAATATTTTGAGCATTAATCCTCATAAAATTTTCACAATAAACTAGGAGAGTTTCTTAGCAACAAGTCCCCGCCAAGGAGAGGTAGGAAGCTAGTGGATCCTTTGACTTGACACTGAAAGTATAGAAGTCGAGCTAGCGTAACAATTCTAATGTTTGGTAATTTTTGACTCGACTCTTAAAGAGTGGGAATGGAGAGTTATCTAAACAAGGTTATTGTTTCCTAATTTTTTTTAATGAAATAGTCATCTACAGAAGCATGGGAAGCGAGTTTTCTAATTTTTTAATTGCATGAGTTTTTACTCTAAAAGCGTGAGAAGGGAGAGTTAACCAAACAAGGTTATTGTTTCAAATAGTATATAGCTCATCTAGTAAATCATTAAGCAGCCTCTATAGTAATTCTATATCGTTCAACAATTCAAAATAATTTCTATGAAAAGTTGTTAGGTTTTTTTTTAATCTCAATACGATGTCAATATAAACACTGTAATGGTGACTGTGTGTATTTTTTCTCTAGTGCTATGAAGTGTTGAGTAAACGAATCAGAAGTACATAAAAACCTATGATGAGAGTGTGCAAAGGGAGGAACCTCTTGTTCATCCCGAAGTTCATAAATTCGAATAATTTGATTGCATAGTAGATCAACCTTTCTTTGGTGTGGGAGGACCTATTTCTTTGGTGTGGATGGGCCTATTTGTTACAGAGATGCTCAATCTTCTCAATAGAGGCCACCATCATAATATGTCAAGTTTTTTAAGGAATGTCCTAAATGAGAATACTCTCTCTCATGCCAAGGAAATACATACCTAAAACTAGCTTCTTTGAGAAGAGAGATCATTTGCCTAACTAATGTTGAGAGCCAAGAAATATTGTATTGGAAGAGCTATATTTATGCCTAATTCCCCATCAGGATCAAGGCCATCCATTATCCCATAATTGGTAAGGGAGCAACATGAGGTATTTGATTTTTATTTTAGGAAATGTGCAACTAAATGTATAGACGGAAGTTGCAAATATGTCTAGTGTTTACACTTTGTAGGTAAAACTGTTTGGATATTTTAAATATAATATTTAATACAAGTATCAAATAATTGTAAGATCCCATTCACCTTGTTTATTGGAAAGAGTGTATGTTGATACAATCCATTTGGGTGCATAATTCTTCCATGCACCACCTCAATGCTCCTCATGGGACGCGTAGCATCCTGAAGGGAGAACATAGTAGTGTGAGTATGTGACCATTGTTTCACTAGATTTTAAATATGTTGTTGTTGGCAACCCATGAGAGGTAGTGGGCACTGGTTCAAATAAACTCTTTTTTTTTTCTTTCTCTCTCATAGCAGCCGGAAAGGAGTCTATATTTCTTCCCATCTCTGGCAAATCTTCCCTAATGTTTCCCCCACCCCCCACCCTGTCATTTATGAGTTTGATGTAGTAGATTAAGCCATTGATTAAGCCATTGACATAGTATTTGTAGTAGATGTGTCTTTCAGGCTTATCGTCCTGGCTGAAAGGAAGGATACCTGGATGATGAGTGACAGGTCCAATTATAACAGCTAAGGTAGTAATTTACCCCGAATCATCCCCATTTTACCTAGTATAAGAACCATCTATAGAGGAGAAAATTATTCCTTCGAGAACAGAGTCCACAACTTCAAAACTACGCATAACGTTGATCCGACCTTGAAGCCACACTTTGCGCAGAAGCTACGTAGGGTTTTTGCACAACCCAACACCAACCACAATGGAGGCTCTTTTCTGGATTCCACTGCTACTCACTTTGACAATGCTTTCTTCCAAAATCTGGTACAAGGGAGTGTTTTCCTCCGACCATGCACTGTTCTTGCAGAATGGTTGAACAAAGGGCATTGTGGAGGGATTTACATAAGTTCATCGCAGTAGTAGCTTGCTCTCCTGTTCTTAAGGAGTAGCTCCATGAGGCTTCAATGTTATCTGCAGTCAAATTGTTGGAGGTAACCATCCATGTATCGTGTAAGAGTGCAAGGGCATATGCTCCAAGCTATCGAGATGAGAGAAAGGGATCTGGCACAAGAACCATTTATCGAGGATCCATCCCATGAGCAACCGAAGGGATGCAACCAGTGCATGAGTCATAAATTGCTAGTCAACTTCATGTTAGAGAAAATCATTTAGCAGATTATTGAGCAGATGGCCATCATCCTCGAAGGACACAAAATATCTCCTTGGAAATGTCATCCATGGTGTATGTCATGACGTCTAGCCATATTTGAACCTTGGATATTTAATCATCACATACTACTTTCTTGCCAGACCTCCCTCTCCTCCATTCATAATATCACTTGAGTTACTAATTTCAGGCTTTTTAGGTAAGATGAATTATTTTATCTTTACTTCTTTTTGTTGTTGTAACCTGAAATAAAATGCCACCGGATCCAAAAAAATATTTGAACAACTTGTTGAAAGAATGAGATTTTTCTTTGTTAGTTGCAAAACCCCATGTACAAAATGATGGAACTCGTTTATTTCGATCGATGACCTCAAGATCCGTCTTTTGGGAAATCTTGTACGAGTTATAGTGTTTGGATAAGGAAATGAATCCTGGAAATATAGGGAGTGAGCAACGTAGATTTGACCATGGAGCCACAGTTTTCCTATGCAGGGTTTGTGCATAGCCCAACACCAACGACAAACCTATACTCAACCCAGGTTCTTTTCTGGATTCCACTGCTTCTGACTTTGACAAGGCTTACTTCCAAAATCTGGTATATAAGGAAAGGATTACTTCCAAAATATGGTACATGGAAAGGGAGTGTTTTCCTCCGGCCAGGCACTATTTCCTTACTTCCAAAATCTGGTACAAGCATTGTTTCCTTACTTCCAAAATATGGTACAAGCAAAGGGAGTGTTTGCCTCCAACCAGACGTATTCTTGTAGAATGGTTGAACAAAGGCCATTGTGTAGAGATTTGTGTAGAGATTCTTGAGGGATTAGAACGCCTTCTTCAAAACAATGCAACCTCCATGCTCAATATGGGGAGTGAGAAATGACGAAAACATACCAAGAAACCAATCATTTGTTTACAGTACTTGCAAGGGACATGGAAGTTACCAAGTGCTCAAGGACACGACTCCCAAGCACTCATCAAAGTGTCGAACTCTGCCAAGTTCCACACTTTGCCAAGTGTCGCACTCTACCAAGTGTCGTTGTGAGACACTAACACCAAAGCCACCACTAGACACTGCAAAGGGGGTTATGGACTTTATGTATCCAAAGACAATAAACATTTAATGTTTGGGAATTAATGCTAAGTTGAAACTTAGCATTAATTCACCTTTCTTTCTGCATATCAGTTTATTTAGGTTCAAACCCTCTGTTCCCTATGTTTGAAAAGCCTCTTGCCTCAATATGAGGCCAAATAAGAAGTCAAACATAAAACCTTAGATAAACGAATGAAATGTCACTTAAAAATGCACAAATTACCCAAAACTTTATGTTAAAACATGAAAAGGCCATCCATTCTTCTCTATGAATAATATAAATGTAGAAAACCATTTACTAATAATCCCCATGCCCAAAGAGAAAGGACTAATAAGAAGGAAAGCTTCAATGTTAAATTCAATGATTTCGTAAAAGAAATAATAGTTATAATTATAAAATTTTTAAGAAATAATAAACCATAATTTTTTTTTATTAAAAACTATTTCATGTAAAACTTGACGATGTTGTCTTTATGTGGAGTAGTCCTGCAATATCTATCCCAACACAAATGTGAACTCATTTATGGTTTTGTACGTTTATAATCAATCAAAAGGAATGTTTTTAAAGTAAAAACCTTAAAGAGTTTTGTGATTTTTTTAAAATAAAATTTTTTAAGAGTGACTTTGACATCTTTTGAATGAATGTTGAGTATTTTAAATATTTCTATATGAATAATTTTTTTATGTGTATAATTTATATTTCATTAAATCAAATTACGATTAATTTAAATTTAATATTTATTGAAGATAAGTTGAAATTAATTTTTTTTAAGTTTAAATTTATTTTTCTTAAATGAAAATTTTGGTTTTAAATATATCAATATCATATTGATAAAATTGCAAATTTAGATTTGATATTTCCATATTTTTTTTTAATCTAAGTTTGTATTTCTAGAATCTTATATTAGCAATTCAAAAGTGGACTTTTCACTTTAAAAATCACAATTTTCCAAATATTAAATTGAAAATATAAAATAAATTTTGCAATTTTTGAATTTCAATATTTGCAAATTCCAAATTAGATTTTTCACTTTAGAAATCTCATTCCCACAACCACATTTAATATATATCATTAATAGCTTTAAAATGGAGTGCACATCATCTACAAGTACTTGTCATTGTTGTCTTAATAATGGTATTGAATTTTACAAGCACAAGCAAATATAAAAAAATGAAAATATCTTATAAACCTTATAAAGCATAAAGCATTGTCACACATATAATATATTAAAAAAAAATATTAATTAAGTGGTTTAACATAGTTTCTTTTTTTTATATAAATAGATATCATAAAATGATACCATAATATCCTACAACATAAAAGGTAAATTATTGCATTGAATGTCAGTTAATATTCCATCTTTTATAAAAGGTTCACTAAAAACAGAAAATGTTTAATCATATATAGAATTATATTTTATATTTTAAGATTTATGTGAAATAGGTATTTGAATATAATTGAATACCTTCCAGCACCAATGACAAAATAAAAAAGGGGATATTTGTCTTTGATCCTGCATATAGTAGTTTTCATTCCTTATCAATAATAACTAAATCATGTACATCATCAAATTTATTATCCACAAGTGTGTTTTAATCCATTAAACTAAAAGTGTTATGGACCAATCCATTTTCCTATCATCTACAATTATATCAATATAATTTTATAATTCCATAGGATTAACTTTATCTTCTTCCACTTTACCATCATCATTTTCATCACCAATATTTTCTATTATACTTTATAACCTCAAACTATTAAGTATAGAAAATCTCATCTTTATAATATAACAGTTCAAATAATAATTTTTATTTATATAAAATATAAAAAATGATAGAATTGTTAAAATGAGAATAAAAATATATACCTTTCCAACGAACAAATTTGTTTTGGGTAGTTTCACAATGCATAATGTTTCTAGCTATGGTATTTAAAACTATTAGTTATTTAATGTATTCAAAATTCATGTAATGCCTTTGAAATTTCTGTAAGGGAAATAACATGTATCCTTATCATTTGAAATTAATGATGTAGTATGACCATTTAAATAATTATTTGGCAATGTTATCTATTATAATAATTTCAATTAATGCATTAATACAACAATAATATATAAACAAAATTCATATATAAAATTAAATAATTATTTATAAATTTTACCTAAAATTTAGTTCATGAATTTAAGAGTACTCATAATATGTGATCAAATCCAAACTTTGTAGAGAAAGAAAGATGGGATTCACACAACCATTTTTAGTATAGGAAATAATATAAACATTAAAAATATGACAATCATCATATTATCTTTCAAAATTTAATTTTTTTGAGACATATTGGTACACCAATTTCTTAGTAATATATTTAAATTTATTCTAATCAAATTTGACCATGTTAATTCCACAAAATATCATTTATTCATTGGTATTTATATGTCTTCATGACACATCAATACATTGATGTTTTCCTAGATTAAAACTAAAATATATAGTATGAATAATTTTAACCATGAAAATTGATTATTTCCATAATTGATTATTTCCATAAGTCATATTTTTCACCCAAATGAAATACTGATTAAGATAATGAGTTAACTTATTTGAAGGTAGGGGCCCTTCTAGAACATCAAAATTTATTATGTATATGGGGTACAAAGCTACATAATTAACTTTTAAGGGGAGACAATGACATACCCTAAGAAATGATGTAAGGAAGGATAGTGCTTGAAAAGAATTGTGGCAATGCCAGTGAGAGTGAGAATGAACTAAATTCCAGCCATGAGGCGAAAATGTTCTATGATTTGAATAACATTTGGGTACATGATTTGTAATTTCACTCAAATGGTTAATAGTAACCAATTTTACCTCATGTAGAAATTGCATGATGTGGAATACTAAAGATGAAAGTGTCTTGATGGAATACATATAGTTCCAACCCAACAACATGTACTAATCCAAGGGTGTGTCTCTAAATTCAACATAAATTGAAATTGGCTTACTAATCAACTCAATAAGAAAGTTGTGAAGGATCCCTTCTACTTTGAAATTTTTACCATCAAAGGCCCACAAGGTGATTATTGAAGGAATGAATCTTAGTGAGAATAAATACTTTCACAAAAAAAACATCATTTAGCGAGCCTAGCTTCTTCCATGAAGGATTTAATCATTGTTATCACCTAAAAATCGCTCACAAAGTTATATAGGTGATCACTAGAAGGTTCATCATTTCAATAATCCAAAGTGCACATTGATGGAATTAATACACCATCCTCAATAGAGAAGCAAACTATCCAAAGTGGATTTATAATTTATCTATGTGACTCAACAATGTGACTTTTGCAGGATCTATGCAAACCACGTGATTGTTCCTATTGACCATAAGTGAGGTTTAAACCACATTTGGTGCATTAGTGACAAAAATCCCATCATGAGTACTCTCTAGTTGAGGTAACAAGAGCCCTTGAGCTCCTTAGCATTCAAGACTGGTACAATGGGTGGTTCCATGTCCACTTAGGCATGAAAATCCACATGCAACTGACACTTCCTTTCCCATTGGGATATAGTCTTTATTGGTCTTGGTGTAAGGCCTATAAAAAGAATCCATGTGCATGCATAAGAAGAAGATAATAAAAAACACTAAATTATGATGTGTCAATAAATTTGGAGAATCCTCTTTTCCCAATGTTTCATTCCTACATCCACAAGCACCAAAGATTTATTTATTGAACCTCTCTAATACAATAATAATGCTTGACAAAATTTTACATAGCCTTCTATCTTTATAAATAATTTCTTATTTAGAAAAACCCTAATTACTTGTGTTCCCAATATCAATGAGAAAAAGCCTAGTCATGAGCCTTACTTAATAAATATGACACTTCTTTTAGATTGAGTAACTACACATTAACTAGCTAATGGGCCTTATTCAAAGAATGTCATTTTGTACATTAATTGATTAACTCCTAAATACACCAAAGTAGGGAGGTTAGGGAAGAGCTCTAACACACCCTTCCCTTTCAAAAGTAGTGTTATTCTTAAGGGTGGAGGTGTGGACACCAAAAAACACTATAGAATTGCTTCAACTTCCTAGGTAGCATCTTTAGGTTGTGTATTCTTCCATTATAGTAGGACTTATCAAATAGTGCACTCGCATAGTTGACACTCTCTTGTACTCTCTTTGTATCGAGTACTAGCTCGGACTATAATCAAATATAAACCTTCTTCATTAATTTTGAGAATGTTATACTAATCCTTAACCCTTAGACTTGAATCACAAACTAGGTATATAGAGAATACACATGTAGAAAACAATATCTATGAGAGACAAATAAGATTAAATATGAAAAATATATCCTTGTATTAATAATTATCAGAAAAAGAAAGCAATGTTCATTCACCTCTTAAGGTAGAGTAAAATTTCTCTTAACGGAGCTCAAATTACAGCAATACTTGACAAAAATATTTGATAGTGGGCTAGCTCTTTAAAAGATTCTGAATACAAAACCCTTAATTACTTATGGTTCCACTATTAAGAAGTACAAACTTAATTACTTATGGTTCCACTATTAAGAAGTACAAATTACGTAGTAACCCTTATTCAATAAAGTGAACCTTTTTATATTAAATAACTATCTACTACTATCTAATGAAACGATTTGCTAAAAACCAAGATACCTTCAATGAATACAAGCACAAACATACTCATAAAAGAAAAAGTATGAAAAGCACATGGATCATTACAAAGAGTGAAAAAGGTGTGAAAAGTGAATGGATTATTGCTGAAAGTAAAATGCATCAATAAACCGATATTAACGACTTTCAAATGTGTGGAAGACAATATTAAAACTCTTGCTTCCTTATGTGGATTTGGTGATACCCATATTGAAAGTTTAGTACAAAATGGTACATGGTTTTGGTTCCTTCATTTTCCATCTCTATTGTATGCTTGAATTTCAACAATGTCGATCTCTACACTCAACCATGTCCCATTTCACAGCCTTTTCCATGATCTCGGTCTCGCACAGTGATGCAAAGAAAAATGGGGATATTGTTGTATAGATAGCTTTAAACTGTCCACAATACATTAAGACATGTAAAGTCAACAAAGAGGCGAGAGAGGTAGGTGCAACTAACTTTGCCTTTTATAGATTCTTGAGTCTTGAATTCTCATGCATCTGTCGTTTTCTGTACTATCCTTCTGTCCACCGTTGTTTCCTCCTCAAAACGAGAAGAAAAATGAAGATCCGACTGAATTCGATCCAATGATCAGAAATAAAGAAATAATTATGACAGTTTGAACTAATTTCATGGCCTTATCCAGTTTTGTAGAGGCCAGTCCTTACAAGGTTGTCAAAGTATTGTCAATGTCGAGTAACATGTCTTGTTTACAAGCTTATCAAGTAACTGTTAGTGTCAGTGACTTGTTTTGGCGTCGTTTGGAGTCGTGATGAAGTCAAAAAGCTATTCCAATCAGGGTTGGAATTTTAAATTCAAACTTTTAGTTTTTTTTTTTTTTTTCATTATTAGTTTTTATTGTTAAAAATAATAATAATAATAATAAAATTGATGTTTGTAAATAATTTTTAGTTATGAAATTGGAATTTCAAATCCAAACGGATAGGTTTTTTCTTTTTCATTATTAATTTTTACTATTCAAAAAATAATAATAAAAAAAATTGATGTTTGTAAACAATTTTTAGCTATATTTCATAGTAACATAAAAAAATGTTGATGATTGTAAATAAATTTTAGTTATGGTAATTAGGGTTAGAATTTCAAATCCAAGATGGTTAGGTTTTTTCTCTTTTATTATTAGTTTTTATAATTAAAAAAAAAATGGATGGTTGTAAACAATTTTTAGCTATATTTTATAGGAACATCAAGAATGTTGATGATTGTAAACAAATATTGGTTATGACAATCATGGTTAGAATTGTAAATCAAGACGGTTAGGTTTTTCCTCTTTTATTATTAATTTTTACAATTAAAAAAAACAACAATTGATGATTGTAAACCATTTTTAGCTATATTTCATAGTGATATTAGGAATGTTGATGATTATAAGCAAATTTTAGTTATATTTGATAAAAAATCACTTAATGATGAATAATTTGTCTCTCAAATTCTATCCCTAATTTAGAACAATGTCATTTTTAAAGTATGGGAATCATTATTTAAACCACCAAAACCAAAGTCCATGGAGTATCTTATTTTTAATCAATCAAATATTAAAATACAAACATTAAAATACAATTTTATTGGTGAGAAACTAGGATGACCGTTAAAGTTTTACGGTGTGAAAATATTTTTATAAACCACCAAAACCAAAGTCCATAGATTCTCTTAAAAATATTTTTTTTAAACCACCAAAACCAAAGTCCATGGAGTCTCTTATTTTTAACCAATCAAATATTAGAATACAATTTAATTTTATTGGTGAGAAACTAGGTTGAATGCAATTTTATTGGTGAGAAACTAGGATGATAGTTAAAGTTTTAAGATGTGAAAATAATTTTTTTAACAATTTTGTATTCAACAACTTAGAAAATGTAAATTAAAAAATAAATTTTAATATATTAATTTACATTTAATAAAATAAAAGTAAATAATAATAATTAAATATTTATTTTGATTTTTAATATTAATTATATATTTATTTTAATTCTTAAGAGATGTTGAAGGATGAAATGGTTTTACATATAATTTTTTTTTTGAATTTTTTCATTATCAAAAAGTTTGTATTTAAGAGAAATTTTGTTTTTATAGATATTTGATAAATCTTGTGTTAAGATGAATTTAAGTTCGTAGATAAAAAGAAATTTACAAACATGATTGTCATTTTCATTAACGTTTTGTTTAGAAAATAAAAGATTTCTATATTATCATGTATGGTTTGTGAGTAACATTTATGTAAGTTAAAAAAAAAAAAGAATATAAATTTAAATTCAATATTATTAATAATCACAACAACAATACTTTTTTTTCTCAAGACACTTTTTATTTAATGGATTTAGAATTAAGATGAATCTACACTTTTTACTTAATAGATTTAAAATTAAGATGAATCTACATTGATAATTAGAATAAAATAGAATACAATCTTCTTTATATTTATTAAAATTACAAATATAAATATAAAAAAGATTATATTCTATTTTATTTTAAATAGAATATAATCAATAAATGTTTTAATTGCTGAAATCTCTCTTCACACTCGGTTGTCCAAACAAAGTTGACTCTCTTTTTCTAAAGGGAGGTGATTGGATAATCAATCTTGGAAAAATCTTATATGAACCTTCTATAGTACCCTGCTAGGCCCATAAAGGATAATATATAATTTATATCCATTGGTCTAGACAAATCCATAATGGATTTTATCTTGTCAGGATCAACTGCCATTCCTTCCGTAGTGATTACATGTCTGAAGTAATGGACTTGTTTTTGGAAAAAGTAACACTTACTAAACGTTGCATAGAGCTTGTGTTCTCTCATCACTTGAAGCACTAACTTGAGTTTCTCTTCATGATATTCCCTGATCTTAGAATATATTAGGATATCATCTATGAAAACTAACACAAATTTGTCCAAAAACTTGTTGAGAACACTATTCATAAAAAACATGAAGGTGGTTGGTGCATTGTGTTGGGCCCTTTGTTTTTGGATCAGAAGCTGCGCAAGAAGGACTACAGTCCTTGTTTTGGTTTAGTAGGCATTGCACAAGCTATAGAAGAAGTTGGACAACAGAGAAAGGAAAAGTAACAGAAATCAATTGCGAAAAGGACAATACAACACCAGCAGGACAAAAGCAATTGGAAAAGAACAAGAAAACATGTGAGCCCAAAATCCAAAAGACCCTACTCATCTTGTATATATGGGATGAATACGATTGTAAAAGGGTTCTCCTGTTGTTGTTCTGGTCGGGTTGTTGTTCTTCCTGTTGTTGTCTTTGTTGATAAGTTGGATTTCAGTTCTGTAAATGTAATCTATATACAGTTTTGGGTAAATAGAGCCCTGCGACATGGGTCGAGAGCCAGAGGTCTGTAACAGAGCATTACTTTGTATCTCTGAGGCTGTATCTGATAAGATTTGATGATAATATATAGAGAAGGATCCAAATTTTTTAAATATGATGCGTCATTCTGGGTTTATGCTTGTGTGTTGTATCTTTACAATACTTCTTTATGCTTCATAAGTTCCATAGGATGTTTTTATGTATGAATTATTTTTGCAACCTAAGTAGCTTCAATTCTTGTATGTATGAGCTGAGATCTATTGTTTAGGTAGCTTGTCTTGCACAAGATCATGGTCAATCTTGAAGGTTCTTTGAAACCACCTAAGTACTCTCCTTCCCCTTCCCTATCCTTCTGTATTGGTTGCGCTTTGGGTGAGACTTATTCTCTTCAGAGGAGATGAAAAGGTCAGCGCTCTAGACTACACAGTACCTTTTGTTGGTAGCCTAAGAAGGACCTTGGTCTGATCAATTATGCGCCAACAAAATGGTTATGTTGTCGTGACTTGCGTTAAAAGGGAACCTATAGGGAGAATGATTCCATGAATTCACATATCTAATATTCAGCAATGGTGGAAAAGAAATTGTGACGCCTTCATATGGAAAGAAGCGGAGTTGAGGGGAAAATCTGTGAAAGATACAGAGAGACAATCTTTTAATCAGAAAGATCGAGTGACTAGTACGAGATATTCTGGGTTAAGTTCCCAAAAGAACTTTTCCACTGGATAGATAGGCTCCAAGAAGCTCCAAAATTCCAAGAACGAGTCAAGAGGATGTGTACTTGGGATGCATAAAAGATTGCAACACTTCATTGGCTGGATCGTCCAGTCACACAAGCGATTGATTTCTTTGTCAATACCACATTAGAAGGATACATTATTGATTTTGCAGTGGAGAATCACCAATGATTTTCATGAGAAGAATCAGATTTCAAGAAAGACACAAGGGGAAGACTGTTGAGAGAAATTCCCCTATGGATTAAGGTTTTATTTATGGAAGAGGGTATGTTGACTATGTCTGCAACTGAGATGGCAGCATAAACATCCTTGCTTGGGGTAGGGCGAGTTTGGGGCGAATTCATGGCCTAAGAGAGGGGAGAGGTTTCTTTGACAAATGGGGAAAACAATAAGAAATGGACTCGAGACGAGTGAGCCTTTAAAAGAGTTGTCATAGTTCACAAGTGGTGGTGCGACAAGATAAAGAAAGAAGCAAGATAGTCTGAGAAGTTGTGGAAAGAAGTCATACGAGGAGAAGTAGAGGAAAAACAAAAGGAAGAGTTGTGGAAGATGAGACGACAGGAAAGACTAGACAGTGGAAGACTAAGTGAGAGAGAAGTGCAGAGAGAAATAAGTCCCCAGGAGGGTGGACAAGAAGGAGAAGGTGTAGAAGCAAGGGAGAATGAGGGGAATGGGACCTCCTCAAAATATGATGGGATCCTCACCAGGACCCACAAGAGGAGTTGCACAAGTATCTGTGAATTTACCATTCCATAACCCCACCTCGTATCATGCTTTTCAAGGGAGCCACGCATCACCAAAAGTCGAGTATTGCGAGATTTACTAAATCCATGGGCATGGGTCGAGACAATGCCACATTATTCATAAGTATTCAAAAGTACCAAATACTGTACACTGTGATTTTTGAGCATCTAGAACATATAATACTAATCAATGGAGAGCATTGGATGCATTTGCAGATAGGTTGGATCGAAGGAAATTCAGGGTGAATGAAACCCCTCAGGGACCAGGAAGAGGTAGAGGAGGTGGAGCCAAAGGAGACTTCATTGGAGGAAGAACTAGGGGAAGAGGACCAAGCATATGCTACAAATACGATGAGAAAGGCCATATGGCTAGAGACTATCCTCATCTGAGGCATCCATGGTGCTCCCACTGTAGAACCAATGGGAATGCAACTGAAGACTACCCATAACTAATTGCAAAATGGGAAGATTAGGTACATCAACGAGGAACTAACCTCATCAGTTCAGAAATAAGGAGAGTTATTAAAGGACAATTTCCCAACCTTAATATTGTCACTCAAGGAGGGGAAAATACTAGAGCTAATACTAATAATTTACCTTAGATCTAGAAAGAAACACTTAAAGAAGACAGGTATGATCCTCTGAAACAAAATTTGTTATTTAAAAATTCCATAGAAGTATTTCAGAATATCCCTAGCGATGAGATGCAAGAGAAACCCACTGGACCTATTGTTTATCCTAAGATTGTGCAAGTCCCTGCTTCACCCCCTACACCCAGAAACCTCGTAGTCACTACGAGACAACTTGAGAAACCACAGAATGTAGTTGACTGTTGGTTTGAGTTATTTTATGATATTCTTGGGAATGATCAGTTAACAGAAAAGTTGTGCAATGCACTATACCTAGTTTTAGGGTTTGAAGAAACCACATAAGCAATAATAAGGACTAATCTTCCTCAGAAGAGTACTCAGAGAGTGCAGAGAAGGAAAGTACGAATTGGGAAAGAGTTTAGACTAGTATCCCAACTATTCGAGTTTGAGATTAAGGATGTTATGTTAGATCTAGGATATGATGTTAACATACTACCTAAGAATACTTAGGAAGCCTTAGGAAAACCCCGGTTGACATATTCCCCAATCCAGCTAAGAATGGCCAACCAATATTGTATTTTCCCAATAGGAAGACTCGAGAATGTAGAAATAGATGTTGCAGAAGTGAAGACTGTAGTTGATTTTGAGGTGATCGAGATCGTGGGGGATAAGGACCCTTATCCTTCACTACTTGGTATTGATTGGGCCTATGATAACTATGCAGTGATTTACCTAAAGAAAGACACTATGACATTTGAGGCAGTTGGAATAAAAGTAGTTCAACCCTTTGATCCATATGTAGGCCCTAGATATACGAAGAAAACATATAACAATATGGAGGGAGAAGACTTGGATAAGTTTTACACTGTAATAGAAGGAACAAGAGAAGATTACATAAATCCTACTATTGATGGATCAGTAAGTTGGAGGATTATACTATCAATGAAAGAAGATTCAAAACTGGCATCTGACAGTTGGCAACAAGGCTCATATGAAATATTCTCAAGAAGATGTGAAAGTGTCAGGGAAACTAGATGTGTTGGAACCGAGGTCAGAGACCACCCAGTATATGAGAGTACCTCAGGACTTGACAATTTTCTTCTTAGCATGGAATAAAAGGTAGAGGAGGATCAAAGGATCTCAATACTAGATTTATCCCTCTAGGACACCCTTGCCAGATAGTGGGCCAGTCACAAAGACTTACTAAAAAATTGGGACGATGTGAAGCAATCTGTCAAATATAGATTTCAATATAAAGAGTAGCTAGAATCATAGATGCAGGTGGGTTTACAAGTTGCACAACTATTCAACGGAGAGTATGATCCTAAAAGACATATCGAGAAATGCGTGAGATAGTGGGAAGTTGCATAAATAGCATCTCTCTTCTGGGTTCAGGTATTTCCCCACTCACTAGATCCAATCCTGAAAACTCAGTTCATGCATGAAGAAACCATAGGACACACCAGCGAATGGAAAGCATTGGTAGATCACTTTTACAAGGAATTCATGTTTACAAGTAAGTACCTTGAGTTTGAAGTAGTCCTACAAAGAATTAAAGAAGTCCTTTTTACAGACAATAGTAAACAGAAATCAGACCTAGTGATATGTGCAATGAATAGTGGAGAACTTCAGAATAATATTCACCCAAACTTGGACAAGAGACCTATAGAATTTTATAAGATTGAGAAGTATTTCAAAATCCTAGATGATTTAGAAGAATTGAGGAACTTAGCCATTAAAGAGACATAAGGAGACAGAGGAATTTAGAACATCATACCTAGTCAAACTGATGGTTCTTATAATCACCCATTGAAGTTGCACAAAGTCAATATAGGGACTCAGAGCAACCTAATATAGTTATGGTGGGAGATTACCGGGATGAGAAAATGAGTCAAGAAATACAGAGTTTGTTGCAGGAATATGAGGATTTGTTCCCAAAGACATTTTTAGAGTTAAAAGGGATCAAAGGAGTTATGGGAGAAATGAAAATTTAATTAAAACTAGAATCAAATCTAGTGAGGCATAGACCATATCGCCTTAACTCTATAGTGAAAGAGAAGGTTAAGAGGGAAATAGACAAGATGATGGAAGATAGAATTATTTTTGCACTGGAAGAAGTAGAATGGGTCAGCCCAATAGTTATCCTGAGCAATAAAGGTACAAAGGATATTATGGTCTGTGTAGACTACAAAAGCCATAACTCTTCTTGTGTGCATGACCCTTTTCCAACACCTTTTACTAATGAGGTTCTAGAACAGGTTGCGGGGAAAGAGTCTTACTCATTTACAAATGGATTTTCGGGGTATCACCAAGTAAGGATTGTTGAAGAGGACAAAAATAAGAACACATTCATAACAAAATGGGGGTCATTTTCATACAATGTGATGCCATTCGGCCTAAAGAATTCCCCTATAGTTTTGTCCTGGATTGTGATAGCAATTTTTCGAGAATTTATTCACAAGTTTATAGAATTTTATATAGATGATTAGACAGTATACAATCTACTCAAGGAACATGTAGCACTACTACATCTGATGTTTGACAGATGTAGAGAATTGCAGATATCGTTGAACCTTAGAAAGTGTATCTTCTGCGTGCCACATGGAAATTTGTTGGGCCACATAGTATGTCGAGAGGGAGTACTGGTAGACCCAGCCAAAGTTGTGGCTATTTTGAACATGCCACCACCTACGAGTGATAAGATGTTACACTCCATGTTGGGGCACACATGATACTATCATAGGTTCATCAGAAAGTATGCAAATATCACTGCACCGATAGAAAATCTACTAAAGAAGACCGAAGTGTTCCAATGGACCCCAGAATGTGATAAGTAATTTTAGACCCTAAAGAAGAAGCTTATCACAACACCTATTCTGATATTTCCAAATTGGGAGAATGAGTTTCATGTCCATGTAGATGCTTTAGGAATTTCCACGGGAGATAGTTTAGCGCAACCAGAAGATGGAGCCATGGATCATCCTATCTATATTGCGAGCAGGAAGTTGTCGCAAGATGAGCGCAACTATACAACGAAATAAAGGGAGGGTTTATCTATGATTTACACTTTGCATAAGTTTAGAAATTGTCTGCTAGGTTCTCATTTTAAGTTCTTTACTTATCATTCTGCAGTAAAATATCTATTTAACAAGCCTGTGTTGGAAGGGAGAATTTGTAGATGGTTTTTACTATTTTAGGAATTTTCTTTTGAAGTGATCATTAAGCATGGGAGATGTAATGTAGGGTCTGATCACCTTTCTAGATTAGAATTAGGGGAAAGTGGCGGAGAAGTTGATGATAAACTCCCAGATCCAGACATGTTCCGGGTTGAGGCCATACCAAAGTACCTATAAGACATAGCAGTCTTCTTAAGTACATGAGCCTGCCCAGAAACATATTCCACAACCTAGAAATTCCCTATGGTGGTTAGAGAAACAGACTATCAGTTGATTGGGGAAATTGTATAAATTAGGACTCAATAACATCTTCAGGAGATGTGTCTTGGATCATGAAATACATGATATACTTTGGGAGTGGAACAATGGAGTTGTGGGAGGTCATGTGGGAGGAAAGGCCACTACGTAGAAAGTCCTCTAAGCTAGACTATGGTGGGTTATGCTCTTCAAGGATGAAAATACATATGCTATATCATGTGATGTTTTTCAAAGGGTCTATAAGCCTTCACGATGATATGAATTGTCACTTCAACCAGTTCGATCTTACAAGCATTTGAGAAGTGGGCAGTTGACTTCATTGGGATGATCAACCCCACACATAAGCATTCAAAGGCTAGGTACATTATTACTCCAACTGACTACTTTACATGTTGGGTGGAGGCAACAACTGTTTAGGATTGTTCGACCGATATTGTTGCTAGGTTCATTTTTTAAAATATTAT
The DNA here is from genome assembly GCA_009831015.1 of Picea engelmannii. Classification (NCBI taxonomy): domain Eukaryota; kingdom Viridiplantae; phylum Streptophyta; class Pinopsida; order Pinales; family Pinaceae; genus Picea; species Picea engelmannii. Next base: position 170,494 of record ML786703.1, on the reverse strand, counting down.
CACTTGATTTGGATGTCCTAGGAGTCCGAGCAACGATCAGGGAGCTCATTTTATCAGTAGTACCATAGAAAATATAACTGCAGAGTTTTTGATCCAACATAATAAAAGTATTCCCTACCACCCGCAAGCCAACAGAACAATAGAGGAATTTAAGAAGATTCCAGAGAGAGGATTAATGAAGGTTTCTTGCGTAAAGAGGGAAGATTGAGATGACAAAGTTCCAATAGTACTATGGGCTTACAGGACAACCACAAAAAACTCCACAAGTACATGCCATATCATCTATTTTATGGGAAAGAGGTTGTGGTGCCTGCAAAATTCATTACTCCAAGTTTGTACATTGCACATATCACACACATGTCAAAGGAAGAATTAGTTGCACAGAGACTCATGGAGTTACATGAACTTGAAGATACTAGGTTTTTAGCAAACTTCCATTAGTCAGTTGAGAAAGTAGGGAAGAAAGAATGGCATGAAAAACACACTAAGACTAAAGTATTTGCGCAAGGAGACAAGGTCTTACTCTATGATAGTCGGTACCAAAAGCATTCAGGCAAGTTGTGCATGCATTGGTTGGGACCATTTATAGTTGCGGATATCCGACCTTCTGGAGCAGTCAGACTTGCGTAATTAGATGGTATGTTGTGGCTAGAATGGGTGAATGGTCCTTTCCTAAAACCCTATATGTCTCATAACTAAGCCAAAGGATTGTTTCTCTAGTCCAAAGGAACATGTATAATAGTTAGATTTGAGTTTTCTGCAATTTCTGTAAGTTCAGTTAATAAAATCGACGTGTGCAGTATTGCGCCACAACATGTAGTTCATTTTCTTTTTTTGTTTAAGTATTGTTTGATGCAAAACTACTTACTCAGCATCGTGGGATCAAAAGTGTCAAGAACCCATTAATGACAGACATTAATATGACGAGGACCCCTTTGTGGTCAGAGGGAGAGAGAATTTGAATGCAATCTGAGTCCATGTGCCACATGAACCTAGTCTAGTCACATCCTTTATTACTATTATGGTAGCCCATCTTAATTTGATTAATCCATAAAGCCACAATATGCGAACATGCCATCGATATTCACTCTGAGATTCTCATCTATCAAATGGTAAGGTTTGAAATCTACCACGTCCTTGTCCAACTTGCACAGTAAATGCCATAATCCCCCAATAGGATTTACCCCATTAACCAGTCTCGTCAGACAACTCAGATCAAAGTTGCGTACATAGGGTAATGATGAACAATGGTTAATACTAAACTTTCCATGTAAGCCCAAGTATAAGGCTCTGAGAACTCGTCGTAGAATGCATTGTTTCCATAAATCACTTAGAGATTTTTCTAATTTTGCAGAGTGATCAAGACTGTGTAATCCATCGACCCTTAGTTGTGATCCCCAATCCTTGTTTCACCTGCGGAATTTGTTGTTTGTTCATATTCAAAATGCTGAAAGCTATAGGAAGAAAAATCTCTATGTCCAAAGATGCAGTAATAGATGATCCCTGTGACTCTCAAGTTGAGTTCGTGGGTGATCTCGAGGGGAAGGTGGAGTAGGTTAAGATCCTCAATCTCAACTTAACAGATCAAGTCTTATTCCCCCAAATGAACATAGACATTTTTCGGAGTATCCTTCCAGATGAGTTGGGAGGCATGCAATTTGTCCTGAAGCCCAAATTTATAAACTTTTTCAACTCAACCATCATGAACCTCAGAGACCTACTAGTGTTTGGTACCATTGGTGATGTTGCGAGGTGCACCAAGTTCTTTATCAACATAGTGCATGACATAAGTTTGTGGTTGGATAGGAGATATCCAATCCACGTAGAAGACATCCACCAACTTATTGGACTATCCCTTGAGGGTGAGGATGTGTCTAAAGGATTCCAGGGTCCCAACAAGCACGACAAGAAGAAAGGAGAGCCCAACCTATATGAAAGGTTCCACACGCAGA
>ML786703.1:147092-168462 GCA_009831015.1 Picea engelmannii | reverse complement strand
GCTCGTACATCATAGAAAACAAATTCATGAGGTCTTACTACAATGGAGAATGCACATTGGATGCATTATCAGTGAAGGATTTTTGCGCGAATGACACTGTTTTCAACTGGTGTAACTACCTATTGGAGGAACTACTTGTGGCTTGTGAGGAAGCCCATGAGAAAGGCAGTACCTTCACATATGGATACCGGTTTCTTTCATTTGTAATGCTTAAATGAACGCCAACCGTTAGAATACCATTGGTGCTAGCAGAAAAGGGGTGCCTAGCAAAAATGTTTTATCCTTGTCATTCAAGGGTGGACTCGGAGAACACAACCTTCAACAACATGAAATTTTTCAAGTGGTACAACAGGCTTATTGATGTAACACAAAGGTTTCACATTCCAGAGGAAATCCTCAAATGCAATACGAGGAACATATCCTTTAGCATGAACTGACACCATAGATTTGTGTGGCTGAGGTATGCCAACAGAGAGGACTTCCACTCACAGATTTTGTTGTTCTACTTGGGCGAGGAGGCCTTCGACAAGGAGGTGATGTCGTGGCCTAGGGTTAAACGCAACCCACGCAAGTCAGGGATGCACTATGTTTTTCCAGCCGAGTTGCTAAAGAATAAAGGTCAGGATGTCGGGGTAGGACCGAGTTCCGACGCAACAACACAGCAGAAAGAATCTCCACCACAGACATACTCTGAATAGGAGGAAGAGACACAACCACTAGAGGGGAAGAAAAGAACACTCACGATGTTCCCGCAACTACCAGAGCAAGCGATGTTGACAGGTAAGGATGTCAATGAAATACTTAGTGTTGCATACATTACAAATCGTGTATCTAAGAAAACCAAGATGAGGATCTCACCAAGAAATTTTTTGAACCCCAAAACCATCTCATCCATCATCCGCTGCACTCTCTCAGTGGTCCGAGAAACCCCCATCATACATATTCAGGATGACCCTAAGCTTGACACCCATCCATACACCATCATCACTGAGCACTCTCCATCACCACCACAACCCCAGTTGTCACCCCCAGAAATCGTTAGTCCACCCCAAACAACTGACCCAGAGCCCATGCATCTCAATCCCCCAGAACTTCTCGAGCAGAGGCCCGAACTCCAAGAAACAAGCCCAGAGTTACCCGAGCAGAGACTAGAACTTCCTGGTCTAAATGCAGAAGTACCTGAGTAGAGACTACAACTGAAAGGATTGAATCTTGAAGCCCGGGATAAGTAAATTGTTCCTTTTGTGCAGCATAAGGACACTCCATCCTAAATGAATATGCAAACGGTAGAAAAGCCGCAAGTCCAAAGTCCCCAACACATTTCCTCAATGACCAAGGTTGAGGGTTCCATGGGAATTACAACTTTGGAAGTGGAGGTACATAATGAGGTGGAGCTACCAAAGGTTCAAAAGGAACTAGATACAGCTTTAGGGCAAAGCGCAACATCAACGCAAAAATAGATGGAGTTATTTTTCCAAAACCCTCAATAGTGCGCAGAGTTGTTGCAACTTTGCCTAGCAAGAAGAGACGTTCTGACGCTCCTACCATAAGTGTTGAGGTTGAGGCTTGCTCCAGGACCATCCACATGAGAGCAGGAGGTAGAGACTCCCTCAGAACATTCAATGTCTAGTGGACTTCCACTACAAGTATGAGCACCTAGGGACGCGACCCCTACATATACTTACCTTGCAGAGTGGCTAGCAATGCACCTAGTTGGAATGATCAGAGCTGTTGGCACAAGGGAAAATCTAGGGTTCAACGCACCAAAAAAACCTTAACTACCATCCCTTTCGGCAACACTTGCGAAGCAGGAAAAGTCTCACCTGAGGTAGAGGCAGGGGGGATTATAGGACTCGGGTGTATGTAACCATGTTGGGACACATATATGTGATTACAACACTTCATAGAGTACTTAAGAACAACATAACTTAGTTTATCAACTTCATTCACATCGCATAACAAACCATAAGGATAGATCGGCGTAGAAACAATGACAAAATACACATCGCACTTAACATCATAAGTTAGATCTAGCACATTCAACATAAATAAAGAATTAAGCATTCATAGATCTATCTATCATACATAAAAATAAATTCACTAAGTAGACCCACAACATAAACATAAGAGAACAAAAAAAACCATCAACACATGATATACGTGGTTCACCCTAGTGTGGGGCTATGTCCACCAATTGCTTCATTTTCTTTATTAGGCTTCAATCTCTTACATTCATATGCTCCTATGCACTAAGCCACAGAACCAAGCTTCGCACTAGACATGTGATCTAGGCACTAAGCACCATATCCACCTTCCCAAAATAAGGTCAAGGAACAAAGCCAACTCCTCTATCAAGTACAGAGCCTTACATACACAGTCTGTTGCACCGAGCAACTTAGAACTACTTGCACTTAGCCACTTTCCACTACTTCTTCACTTATTCTCTATATCTACCCTACATTCTTACTTATTTATACTTTTACAATAAGGCCCAATCATGGGTAAACCCATGGGCCGACATCCCATAACCCATTACAAAAACCCTAATGAACCCCCTGCTGGGTCCACAAGACAAGTGAGATCCCGCGATCTCTACTTTGCTTGGGCACTCCATCTTTGACCAACCTGTCAAAGTCCAAAAATGTTGTCAAACCTGACCAATATTTCCTCAAAACTTGGTCGAGGGCCACTGGCCCCCAACACTCACCTATGACTCATCCTGAGTCACTTAGATCTTGGCAACACTACTTCAAAGGTCTTGAGCTCAGATCAAGCTGCCTCGACTTGCTGCTTCACCTAAGCCTCCTGCTCAATGAGATCTTGGACCATCTGCTTTGTAACAGGCCCTTCTGGGCGTTGTTCCACTGTCGCAACCACTTGGTCCAATTGCGAGCCTTGTCCTTCGATCTCTTCAAAAACCGATTAGGCTTCATCTTGCATTGGTTGTAGCCTCTATGTGACTTCCATTACTCTTTCGTGGATGGCATTAATCTGCTACTGGACCACACATTGTTTCTAATATCTCTTCATTATTTCTACCGTAGTGAGTAGATTCATCTGTGCCTATACTGATAGTGCCCGATGCTATGCCTTTTGTAGCTACACTTCCAGTTTCCTCAGCTATGGATCTTCTGTGAGGTGTTCATAATTCTGTGCACTTTTATCGCTCAGTTGTTTGCATTTTGAGGCGAGGGATCTGATTCCTATAACTGTATTTTTAGCAGCTTCCTCCTTGTGTTCATGTACCTCCTACAGAGTGCTTGAAAGTGCTTGGACTTATAGCTCTATTATCCTTGCTTGAAGTTGTTGGATGGACTCTACGAGCTTCGTTACTTGAATTTCAACCAATTCTTGTTCCTCCTGTGCCAAGCCCGACATAGAGTGAAATGAATTGTTCACTGCCTCTTTGATTGCAGCCCATTCTATGAGAAGCTGTTCTTTTTCTTTCTATAGCTTTACTTTTTCCTCATGGACCATTGCCTGAAATTATTCCTTCTCATTGTCATAGGCGGTTACACAGTACCGCGCTATGCGTAATTGCTCCAAAACTTCATCCTTATCTTGTTTCAAGGCTTATGTATCCCTCTCCTTCTCTTCTTGGAATCATTGAAGTTGAGCCTCTGTTGCATCTATAAGTCTTCGAAGTTGGGCTGGTTCATCCCCCAACTCTGCAGTCTCCGACGAGAAAGGCGCAGTAGGGGCTACGTGGACCGAACGGATAACTTCATGTACTTCGCTCAATTCCTTTTCGATTCTGGCATATAGTTCATCCTACTTCACTCCATATATCTGCAGAATGTCCTTGGAAGCATCCTCCATCGCTTCATGGACCAAGTTGATGTCTTCTTTTGTGAGCATGGCCTCTAGCTGGGGCTTACTGGTGTGGGTCTTCTTTCTTGCTGAAGGTTTATGTCGAGAAACCTTCCTTTTGTACGAATATATATGAAATGTCAATCTGCGTGGAACTTATCTATTGGTCTGTACTCATGCAAAGTGTGCGGTGTCATGCATGGGAATGAATCTATGGAAACCTTCAGTTGCTGATAGTAAGCATGGAACACTGCATTCGACTGCCATTTCTTCGACATGTCATTTGTGTACCATAATGTAGAAAATATAGTTGCCAATGGCTCCAATGGTTCAATTTATGGAAAATTTTCTCCCTCGGGCATTTTCCAAGTGATAAATGAAATCAACATGAGTAACCAGCTGAAGTGGAACTCTTATCCCTGATCCTATGCTTCACAATAGTCTTTCTCAAGGTCGTTGACAAGTTAACTCGCCCAATTCATTTACATCCCCTCCACACATTTCCCTGTGAATTCCACCACGAACTCAGTGACCTGTGTGGAGCGATTCTTTCTTACAAGATTTCCATCTATGAGTTGGAAAGTGAGGCGCACTGTGCCATCCTAGATAGAGGCTACCTTGTAGCCTAGATTTCCTTTTTCACCTTCGTCGTATACCTCATTTATGTGTTATGTTAGGGAGTGGTCTGAGGCCTTCCTTAGGTAGAACTGTTGAGGGTCAAGTCCCTGCATGCTCAATCCTATAATTAAGTGGATCATCGCAGGATCTACAGTAATCCAATTATCGAACCATAGGTATCCACCATGATAGCACAGCAAGAGGATTTTAACACAAGAATTAACCTCCTAATGTCGGCCAAAATGAGGAATATTCATCACATTGAGTATAGTGGACTGCGCCAGATATTTTATCCACGACTGGGCAACGATGCGAGGCTTCTTCCCAGTGGTATTTTTCAAGTATCGAGGAGGTGAGAGCATGGCGTAGTTCTTTCTGTATCCAAGGTTAAAGTCATTGTTATTCAAAGATGGGATCTATCCCAACTGGCTTCCAAATACACATATCCCCTTCGGTATGTACATGGTGATCAAAATGCACTCGTAGTCCCATGGGATGTTGTCATGGTTAACTGTACCAACTAAAGGTAGGATATAATATGGTAAGATTGACGGGATCTACTTCACATTAGCTATATCGCCTCGATTCTTACTTCGATGCTCAGTCGTAGGGTTAGTATGGACTGAACGTCGTTCAGTCAAAGGGAAAGCTTGCAGTCCCCTAGTCGAAGACACCTGTACTCCTTCAGACATAGCTCTATCAACCATGAACTTCCTAAGAACCTCCTCGATGGATTTCTCTAACTCAATGGGTTTGCTCGAAATTCAGATTTTTAGATAGACAGGTCGGGGTAGGCGAACAGATGGTGGGGTATCCAAACAAACATCGATGTCTAGTTTCTAATAGCTTGACACACAATTAAATCTATGATAGCTCAGTTAATCACGGATGGTTAAAAGTGGTCCTGGCGCAATGACCAACGGGTTAAATAAACGAGCATTGTAACATATTCTTCCAGCGGGTAGGGTTGCTTCCATCAATGCGAATTTGTCCATTATGGCATGGTCCCAACATAAAAAATCTCATAAATGCATTTTCTATCCGTTTTGGAGCATCGTTCTAACAGGCAGGATGCCTCTAACTGTCATATGTCTTTGCCAAGGTGAAGTCCCATTTTGCACGGTTTTGTTGTTCTCGCGAGGTTAAGATCCTGCAAACATGTCTCTTGTGAAGTCTTCCATATGTTCTTTGTAACTTCCTGTAGATTTTTTAACTTGGCTTTCTTCTTATTGATCTTCCTTTCCTTCTTTCCTGTGATTTAAGTTTCTCCAACTGTTTCTGGAATCCTCTTTCCATTCTTATTCTTATCCTCTCCTAGCACAGTGACTTCATGCTGCTGATGTGCTCTCAAAGGGTTCGAAGTTAATTTCCCTTCCATTACCACTTCCTAGGCATATATACTTTCTTCTTGCATGGATAGGTCCTTCAAACTATCCTGCATCCTTTCAACTTTGCTAGCTAATCCTCTTGCCTTTTGTTGGTTCAACTTCTCCTCTTGTTCTTCTATTAGTCGGTCTATTTTTCTAGCTATGAAATCCCTTAGTTCTTTCTTTTTATTTTCTTTAGCTGCTTCCTCTGCTTCCTTCTGATATGATCTTTCTCAATCCAAGTCTTACCTAGAAAAATTGGGAAAGGTCTGTTATTCTCAACAAACTTAATGACTTCAAATTCTTCTTCAGTTGATGTTCCATGAATAATAACAGGTACATTAGTAACTCTTCCACATAGGGTTATCACGTTTCCTTTGAACAAGCCTATCCTTCCCAATGAAGGTATCATAGTAGGATTTCCCAAAATTTCCCAATTTTCTTTTGTCATAATAGTCACTTGTGTCTCTTCATCCAAGACATAGTCTATTTCAAAGTCTTGTATTCTTATACTTATGCGATGTTTTACTTTCAGGATCTCTGGTAAACTGACATCTTTTTGATCATCCATCATTTCTTTCAATTGTTATAATGTAGTATGAACTTTCTATGATTCTTTCTCTTTATGTTTCTCTAACATGTTCTTAGTCTCTTGATAGTTTTCTTATCTCACGTTCAACCTTTCAACTTTAGCAATCATCCTTGGACAATCCTCAAACTCATGACCAACAACTTTACAACAAGGATAAATAGGACCTGTACCAGGGAATTCCTTAGCAAGATGTCCCGATCTTCTATAGTTATAACATAATGTCAATCCTCTTTTTCTCTTATATGTTCCCCAACTTTTCTTGTACTAATCACTAGGATCACAGTGTTGGACCTGCAATCTGCAAAAATTCTTTCTAGGTTCATCCATCCATTTATTAGTCAAAAAATTCTTTCTATGCATAGGAATAACATATCTTTCTTCATTTCTATCAAATTTATTCAGATCAACTCTTTCTTGCAACTGTTCCCTAGCCTTCAGACTAGGACAAAATATATCAAACATACCTAGACTCATGCTTTCAAAACAAAAATATTCACTTATCTTACTCTTAACAAAGTACAAAGATTTACCTCTTTTAAGATCTTACCTCTTTTCTTTAGATCGGGTTTCTTTCTTAGCACAGAGATTCACAAGTAAAGTAGAATAGTGCGCACTACAACAATAGATCTATGCACAAAGTTTCTATTTTCTTTACTTCCATTCCAAAAAATCATAGTTTCAGGTCTCAGCAACGGAACCATTTTTTAGTGTAGGGGCAGACCCAGGGTTCAATGCTTCAACAATGCACCAACAAAACCCTAACTTGCGGCCCTTTTGGAAACACCTGTGAAGCAGATGAAGTCTCACCCGAGGTAGAGGCAGGGGGGGTTACAGGACTCAGGTTTCTGTAACCAAGATGGGACACAGATCTTTGATTACAACACTTCACAGAGTACTTAATAACAACATTCATTATTTTATCAACTTCATTCACATCGTAGAACAAATCCTAAGGATAGATCGATGCAGTAACAATGAAAAAATACACATCGAACTTATCATCATAAGTTAGATCTAGCACATTCAACATAAATAATGCACTAAGAATTCATAGATCAATCTATCATACATAAAAATCAATACACTAAGCAGACCCACAACATAAACATTACAACACAAAGAAAACCATCAACACATGATATACATGGTTCACCCTAGTGTGGGGATACATCCACCAACTGCTTCTTCTTATTATTAAGCTTCAATCTCTTACATTCATCTACTCCTATGCACTAAGCTATAGATCCAAGCTTCGCACCAGACAGGTGATCTGTGCACTAAGCACCATATCCACCTTCCCAAAATCAGGTCAAGGCATAGAGCCAACTCCTCTATCAAGCACAGAGCCTTACATACATAGTCTGTTTCACCAAGCAACTTAGAAATACTTGCACTTAGCCACTTTCCACTGCTTCTTCACTTCTTCTCTATATCTACCCTACATTCTTAATTATTCATACTTTTACAATAAGGCCTAATCATGGGTAAACCCATGGGTTGACATCCCATAACCCATTACAAAAACCCTAATGAACCCTTTGTTGGGTCTACAAAACAAGTGAGATCCTGCGATATCCGCTCTACCTGGGTGCTCCATATTCTACCAACCTATCAAAGTCCAAAAAGGTGTTCAAACCTAACCAATATTTCCTCAAAACTTGGTTGAGGGCCTACAAGAGCCTCAACTAATCAACTAGAGCATAGGCTCCAACAACCTGAAAGGTCTACAGAGTTCACAAGGGAGAAAGCGCTCATTGCACAAGCATGCAGAAACTAGGAAGCACATGTAAATATCCAGGTGGAGCACAAACTGGAAAGAGTTCAGGAAAGGCTTGTTGAATCCTGGTAGGAACTACGGAAGGTCGCACCCCAACTTCCAGAAGCCAGTGATGTAGGAGAATCAGAGCATCATATTTAACTATTTCAAGGAGCATAGTCACAATCGGTTATTCATGCAGAGCATCTGGAAGTGAAGTTGCAACAGACCCAACAAGAAGCAGAGAAGCAACCTTAAAATCTACAAGAGAAGATGGAGAAAATAGTGCTAGAAGGAAACAATGCCCAAGCAACACTACACAAGCGCACAACTTAGTGCACAAATATTTTTAGAGAATTCAACGATTGGATGGGCATCATCTCTAGGTGCAACGAAAATCTAGAAGATGTTCACACTAGAATCCAGTTGTTGAATGAGGAAGTTGCGGCTACTATGGATCCACTGGAGCAACAAAAGAAGTTTGATCAGATTCAAAAAGAGGATAATGAGATGAACGCCTTGTTTGAGGTGCAATTCATAGCTAAGTAGGAGTTGCATGACTTCTGACTTGTCATTCAGACAGTTTACATGCAAACAAATCGGGTCGATGAAACAAAAAACTCTGAATGGAACTCTTTGGTCACGTCTAAGCCCAAGGAATGTATCACGGATGTGACCCAACAATTCGTTTCGAAGGTCTCACTTCTTGCCAAGAAATGGAAGGATAAATATGGGATCTTTCAGGAAGTTAAGAAGCACGACTTGGATTTGGTCCCAGAGTTTGGCCTTTCATTTGAAGAGGTAGAAAAAGAGAAATCACAATCAAAAGAGGACAACAAAGAGGAAAAGGAGGACAAGGGAAATAAGTAGTTTCTCCTAGAAGTTGCGGGGAATCCAAGTACTTGACTCAAGGGCAAGTCAAGGATTGTGGTCGGAGCCTATTGGGCCATTCGTTTTTGGATTGGAAGCTATGTAAGAAGGAATACAGTTTGAATTTTGGTTTAGCATGAGTTTTGCAAGCTACAAAATAATTTGGACAACAGAGAAAGGAAAAGTAACAAAAATGAGTTGTGAAAAGGACAATGCAACGCCATCAGGACAAAAGAAGTTGCAACAGAACAAGAGAGAATGTGATCCCAAAAGACAGAAGACCCTACTCATCTTGTACATATGGGATGAATACGATTGTAAAAGGGTTCTCCCCTTGTTATTCTGGTCGGGTTGTTGTTCTTCATGTTGTTGTCTTTGTTAATAAGTAGGGTTTCAGTTATGTAAATGTAATCTATATACAGTTTTGGGTAAATAGAGCCCTGCAACATGGGTCTAGAGCCATAGGTCCGTAACAGAGCACTATTTTGTATCTTTGAAGTTTTATCTAATAATATCTGATGATAATACATAGAGAAGGATCCAAAATTTTGAAATACGATGCGTCATTCTCGATTTATGCGTGTGTGTTGTATATTTATAGTACTTCTTTATGCTTCATAAGTTCCATATAATTTTTCTGGGTATGAATGATTTTCGCAACCTAAGTAACTTCAGTTTCTGCATGTATGAGCTCATATATGTTCTGTAGTTAGCTTGTCTTGAGCAAGATCATGGTGAATATTGAAGGTTCTATGAACCCACCTAAGTAATCTCCTTTCCCTTCCCTATCATTTTGTATTGGTTTCACTTTGGGTGAGACTTCTTCTCTTTGGACGAGATAAAAAGGCCATCTCTCTAGACTAGATGATACCTTTTGTTGGTAACCTAAGAAGGACCTTGGCTTGATCAATTCCACACCAACACATTGGTAAGACCAAATGGAACCACTACAAATTCATAGTGTCGATACCTTGTCCTAAAGGCTATTTTGTGGATGTATTCATCCTTAATACATACCTAATGTTATCTAGACCTCAATTCAATATTGGAGAAAATTGTAGCACCCTTTAACTGGTCAAATAAGTCAACAATTCTTGGTAAGGGATAATTATTCTTAATTTTCATTTTGTTTAGTCATCTATAATCTATGCACAACTTGAGTGTGCCATCCTTATTCTTCACAAAAAAAGTTGGTTTTCCCCAAGGAGACACACTAGGCTAGATATAACCCTTTTCCAACATCTCCTTCATCTATAACTTGAGTTGAACTAGCTGTCGGGTACTCATCCTATAAGGTGCTCTAGACATTGGCACCGCTCCAGGTCTAAATTCTATTGAGAAATCAATGTATCTTCTTGGAGGTAGAATTGGTACCTCTTTTGGGAACACATCTCTATAATCTGTCAATATAGGATGCTCCTCTTGGCTTAGTTTATGGTACTCAATAGAGTTCATTACTTGTATTTCATAGAAAGGACATTCTTTCCTACAATAATTCTTCATTTGAAGGAATAATATTTGTCCCACTGAGACATGATTTTGAATTCCTTGTAGGTTCCTTCTCTTCCCTTCCTCATATTCACACTCTGATGTTTTATTATAACAATCCAACTTGGATTTATGGGAAGCCAACCAGTCCATGCTAATCAACATATCATAAGATCCTAAGGGGAGTATGTTCAGGGCTGTTTGATTAGGAAATTTATTCAAAATGAATTGGCATGCCAGTATGACCTTTGTTACTTTCCTCTTTTTTCCAGTGGTTGACTATACCAACCACGGTTTAGCATGTTTTACTTTCTATAATTTACATTTCTTAATAGTTTGACGGGAAACATAACACAAATTAGAACCAGGGTGAATCAAAATAGAAACAGGATGGTTGGTAATCATACCTTCCATTTCCACCACTGAGGCTTGGTGGTATGCTTGTCTATTATCCAAGGTAACATGAATTTTTGGTATGATTCAGGCCACATCATCAACCATGGTAGCCTCCTAGACATTGTAGACTCTCCTATTGTCTAGCTTCCTGTGTGGGAAATTCCTGAGCATATGTTTTTCTCCACATCCCCAACATTTCAATGGTTGTCTCTTTGTACTATCAATCTTTCTTTGGTCTCATCCAAAGTTTTTATTTGCTCCCCGATATGGAATTTTATACTAATTCACACTCTTAGTAGGAAATATCATCTTATAACTCTTCCCATAATTATTAAACTTTGAGGGTTTAACTCCCCTTTATCACCAAAACATTGCTCAGATAAATACAAAAAATGGATGAAAAAACCAAAAAAACATACCACCAATAATTATGGAAGGATCACATTCAATTTGGCAAGATACCCACAAAACTATATAAAATGGTTCTAAAGTTCCATGCATATTCAACAAAAGCATCATGCACACATTCACGTGGGCTAACACAATGTACAACATGCATAGTGAACGAAGTGCATGATTGATAGTTGACAAACCCACACGGATGCAAAAATGATACATTAATGATTTTGTTCGAGCCTAAACCACTTCTCGAATGGAGTGGATCTCCCCCATACCCGAAATTTCCCCAAATTGTGCCTTGGTATCACTGAAATGGATGGGAGGAACCTTCAAAAAATTCCTATTCACACTTGTAACTAGTTTAAAAATATATTTCCATTTTCCTATAAATAGAGGATCAATGTATGCAAAAAAGAAGAAGAATCCATAGCATTGTTATATTGTTCATAATTCTCTTAGAGAAAGCCATATTTCCCTTGAGCCATACATTTTGAGAAAGTGTAGTATTGAGAAAGATCTATACCTCTTTTGAACCTAAGACTTTGGTATTTTTCACCATTAGAGAGTGATAGCTCTAGTTTTTGAGGGATCAAAGAACCCTCCCTTAGGAGAAATAGGGGATTCATTGTCCCATATTTCTCCTCTTGGTTCACTCAATTCGAAGACTCAGTTCTATTGGGTAACCATTCCATGTGTTCAATTTCATGCATCACTTGTTTATATTATTTTAGTTTGTTTCTTATTCTTAGTTTCTATTTTCTAGCTTTGTATATTGTTTTCTAACTTGCAGGTCCACTAACTTGCTAACCATCTTTATGTTATGCCTTGTTAGCTTACTAGGGTAGTTAAGGGACTCTCTTTTTCTCACTCTTGTGAAAAAAGAACCCAAATAGTTTGGTGACCATACTGGGGACTTGAATGACAAATCATCCTCAAGTAGGCTTCTAGAGTTGTTCCTCTCACTTTCTTTTGTTTGTAGGACCAAGAATCGGTCTAGACACACCCTCAAACAACACAATTCAGCTTATGTTTGAGAGAAGATGGTCAAAATTTTCATCCTTCCATTTTCCTTCATGCGCGTGGGTTCGGGTCGAATAGACATGTAGTTTGTGCATTATTGTTCTTTGTCATAACTCTCTTAATGCTCACTATGTGCTTTGTGCATGCATGTTGTTTGTTTATCCATGCTCTATTCTCTTTTTTCAAAATTGTAAGGCTTGAGAAGCCCATTTCCAACAAGTAGATTAGATTTGATTTATGCATTGTTGTAAATACATCAATATAAGGATTGATATTCACTCTTGCATAGATATCCTAGACCACACATAGACATTTAGGGAGGCTAAAAAGAACCTTTTCATATTTTACTTCCTTATTTTCCACATGTATGGCTTAAAGTTTAGGATACAAATTTCAATAGTTTCTTTTCTTTTACAAACTCATCACATTAATTTAGGACTAGAAATGTATTTAGGGGATCTTGGAATATGCTCTTTCCTCACACCATAGTGTGATATTGGAAATCAGAAAAAATATTTCCTAGAGAAATCTTCATCTCCCTTGATAAAATCAATCTCTAGGGGAGGCCAATACCTCTTAGTTTTTTTTTTAAAACTTAATCTTAAAGAATTGTAAGGGCTCACACATGCCCACATGTGCACAATATTAGGATAGTTTCAAATTTCTAGACTAACTCACTTAGGAAGTTGAAAGCATTGTAAGGGCCCATACATGCCGACATGTTCACAATCTAGGAATAGTTTCAAAGATTTCTTAGATTAGATAACATTCTAGGGATATTAAAGCTCAAAATTAAGGACCCACATATCCACCATGCTAGTTACTTAGGGATTTTTTGATTTCATAAAGGATTGTTGTGAAATATGGTATGTTAGAAGTAAGCAACCATTTTACAGGACTAATTGATGTCCACATGCCAAAACTTTATCGCTTAACTTATTAAAAATCCATCACTCACTATCACTTCTTGCACACATCATCACATATTCAAGACTTGTTTGTGGGAGACTTGAAACCATAATATTCCCTTCTCCTCATTCCCATAAGTGATATGGGAGAATCGGAAGGGATTCACTTGTTTGGTAAAATATTTTTCTCACACCACTCTTAATCAATGAAGTTGGTCCATGACCCCAAATTCACAACCCACTTTCGAAATATAAACACAACCATAATAAAACCATTTCTAACCTCCATAGGAGGAACAAAAAATAATTTGGTATTCGAAGTTACTATTTTCAGGATAGGCATCCAAATAACTCACAATCATCACTTTTTCATAGAAAATTAGAGTTTTGTGAATTGGGATACAAATATCCTCCCAATCAATCATTCCTACACCATAAGGTAGGGAGACACCTGTTAAGGGTTGAAGGTCGATGTGTATTTTTTATGTGCATGCCTCCTTGATTCACCCAACCGTTGGAAAGAATCCAACATGTGACTGATTTCTGAAGCTGAAAATCTAAATGTTGTGCTTGATCGAGGTGACTTAGTGGCCAAAATCTAGGTTTTATCTACCCAAGGTGGTAGTTGTGGGATGCAATCACACCTCTATCATATTTTGAATAGTTGTTGGAAAATATTGCCAGTACTTTTGGGATATGACCGCTTCACCCCTCATTATAAATGATTGTTCAACTGTAATATTCCAGATATAAAAAGTATGCATAACAAAAATAAAATGCTAGAAATGGCAGATAAACAATAATATAACCAGAACAACACCACAATAACACTGAAATGATATCATAATAAAAACCAGAAAGAGCACCTTGATTCTAAGAGCAATGTTCACGGGCCTCTTCGAGGGGGAAACCTCCATTCGAGTAGAGCTCTATTACAATAATATCCAATATAGGGTTCTCATACCCTCGACTCCTATTTATACTAAATATGTCTATCAAAAGAACCATATAGAGGAAGATCCTTTGAGAAGCGGAAGCTTCTATTAGGTATTCTTACATTTGACTTGTTCTACCTTACTGCAAGGCCTTACTAATATTGACCTTTATTACATACAAATATATTATTCTATCTATGTGAGGGCTTAGGACCCTAACATGTCCTCCACCTTAAAAACAACCTTGTCCTCAAGGATTGAGATGTGGAAATTGTTACAGAATGGTAGCTAGTTCCAAAGTGGTATCTATTGGAGTTGTATCTTTCCACTGGACTAGCACTTCCTTAATGGTTCGCTGATGCAGGTGACACTCATGCTGGTCCAAAACTTCTTGTGGTTGTAGCCAAATGGATCCTTCTTTTTCCAACTCAAGAAGGTTGGTTTGAGTTTGGCACTTAGTTCCAATCACCTTCTTTAAGAATGAAACATGAAAAACATGATGTAGCTTAGAATGACTGGGAAAATCTAGCTGATAGGCCACATGTCCCACATTCTTGAGAATGGTATAAGGACCATAAAATTTGGGCGCCAACTTCTGACAATGGTTGACCTTGAGGGAATTTTTCTTGTAAGGTTGCAATCGAAGAAACACCCAATCCCCTTATGTAAATTGATGTTCAGAGTGACCTTGATCTGCTTTTTGCTTCATGTGATTTTGGGCCATAACCAAATTTTCTTTGAGGGTACGAAGAATAGCGTCTCAAACTATAAGCGTTTGGTCAACCTCCTGGACCTTTGAGACACCTGGTAAATATGAGAGAAATGAAGGTGGATTTTTTCCATATACAAATTCAAAAGGAGTCATGCGGGTAGTTGTATGGTATGAAGTGTTGTACCACCATTCAAATAGGGGTAACCATTGATCCCGCTAATTTTTATTTTCTAATACAAAACACCTCAAATATGTTTCCAAATACATGTTGACAACTTTAGTTTGACCATCAGTTCAGGGATGATAAGTTATGCTAAGATGCAATTGGGTGCCTTGAAGCTTGAACAGTTCTTTCTAGAAATTGCTGGTAAAGGTTAGATCATGATAAAAAACAATAGAATACGGCATGCCATGAAGCTTGAAGACTTGATCCATGAAAATTTGAGCCATAGTGAATGTCGTAAATGGTGTTGAAGAGAACAAAAATTAGCATACTTGGAGAAGATATCGACTACCACCATGATGACTGATTTATTTCCCAATTCAGGTAAGCCTATAATAAAATCCATAGATATATCCCTCCAAATAATAGTTGGAATAGGAATCGGTTGTAGTGTGCCAAGAGATTTGACTGTTTCTCCCTTGTTGCATTGACACACATCACATTCAGCTACAAAATTACGAATGTTTTGTTTCATACCATCCCAGAAAAAGGAACGTTTGACTCTGTCATAGGTTTTGGTAAACCTAGAGTGCCCAGCTGTGGGTGTAGCATGAAGCTCATAAAGTACCATGGATTTAATTTTTGACTGTTTACTTAAATACAAATGGCCTTTGTATCGAATCTCATCATGGAGCTAAGAGTACTGTGGGGGAACTGGAGAGTTGGAATGCAATTGTTGTATCAGATGGGAACTTTTGGGATCGTGTAGCCATTCCTGATGAACAACTTGGAGCCAATCAGGTACAATGAAGGAGAGAGAAAAAAGGGATCCTTCATCTTCATATTTTCAGGAAAGTTCATCCGCAACCACATTGTCTTTTCCTTTCTTGTAAATGATCTCATAATCATATCCAAAGATCCTAGTTACCCATTTTTGTTGCTCTGGGGAGGAGATGGGTTGTTCCAGAAAATACTTGAGGCTTTGATGATCTGTCTTAATTTGGGAGCATTGCCCCAATAGATAAGGGTGCCACAGATCAACGACATGCAGAATAGACAACGTTTCCTTTTCATAGATTGATTTGCCCAAATTTTGTTCAGACAATTGTTTGCTGGTAAAGGATAAAGGACGACCCTCTTGCATAAGGACTACTCCAATTCCTTTCCCTAAAGAATCACATTCTAGGACAAAGGTCTTTGTGAAATCGGGAAGGGCCAGGAATGGAGTGGTGCACATGGCCATTTTCAATGTTTGAAAGGCTTGAGAAGTTGTTGGAGTCCAAGTGAAAGAATTATTTTTAAGGAGTGCAGTGAGAGGTGTGACAATGTTTCCATAACTCTTAACAAACTTGCAATAATAACCTATTAAGCCGAGAAATCCACACAAGCTTTTGAGATTCTTTGGGCAAGGCCAGTCTTGCATAGCTTCAATCTTTTTAGGATCCACCCTGACGTCATCCTTTCCAACTAGATGACCCAAGTACTCGACTTCTGAGGCGTCAAAAGCACATTTAGATTGTTTCAGGAAAATTTGTTGTTGAGAGAGTAGATGGAGAACTCGATCCACATGAGCAAGATGGTCTGTCTAGTTTTTTCTATGGATGAGAATATCATCAAAGAAAACTAAGAAAAAATGATGGATAAAATGTCAGAAGACATGATTCATGAGGCTTTGAAAGGTGTAGGGAGCATTACACAAGCCAAATGGCATGACCAAAAACTCATAGTGGCCCTCATGAGTTCTAAAGGAAGTCTTAGGAATGTCTACCTCTTTCATATGGATATGGTGGTAGCTAGAACAAAGATCAAGTTTAGTAAAGAACTGGGCGCCACTCAATTCATCCAAGAGGTCATCAATGACAGGAATGGGAAATTTGTATTTAATGGTGAGTTTGTTGAGGACACGCAAATCATGAAACATGTTCCAAGAACCTTCTTTCTTCAGGACCATGACCATAGGAGAAGAGTAGGGGCTCATACTAGGGTAGATAACACCTGCGTTAAGCATTTCTTGAACCATTTTCTCAATTTCATTTTTTTGGGAAAAGGGGTGGAGATAGGGATGAATATTGGGAGGAATGCTTCCTGGTACAAGGGGAATGGAATGATCATGAACACCACAGGAAGGAGGGAGTCCCTGGGGAGTGGAAAAATCACTTTATGTTTATAGAGGATGGACTGGAGGTCTTGCAGCACAAAGGGTGTCTCAGTTGCTTGTATGGCATGGAGCTAGGAAATAACGCCAGAATGGCCTTTTTTGAGTAGATTTTTCATGTGATGGGAAATAATGATCTCAGGTGATCCAACGATGATGCCTTGGAACTTATATTTTTGGACCTCCTGGTTGAATTGCATGGTTAATTCCTTAAAATCCATGAGAATGGGACCCAAAGTCCTTAGCTAGTATGCACCCAACACAATGTCAAAACTACCCATGTCGATAGAAAACATATGAGATTTCAGGTGGTAGTCACCAATTTGGAGACGCACATTTTCACAATGCCCTCCACATTTCATGGAGTCTCCATTGGCAATCATGATTTGGAAATTATTGAATACATGGATATAGCAATGCGTTTCTTGGGCAATGCGGCGATGAATAAAATTATGGGTTCTTCCACTATCAACAATAATGATGACCTTCCTATGCTTGATGTAACCAATTATCTTGAGGGTTTGGGGGGCAAAGAAGCCAGTGAGAGCATTTAGGGAAATGACCGGTTCTACTTTGGCAGGGTCTGAGGGAGGGATTATATCAATGGGTTTAGGTGATGCAGACACAAGGGGAGTTTCAACATCCTCTTCTAAAATATCCTCTGATATGGCCATACAAATATTTTGTTCCTTACACTTGTGGCCTGGAAAATATTTGTCATCACAATTATAACAAAGGCCTTTGAGTTGGTGTTCCTCCATTTCATCCCTAGTCAATTTTTGGATCTTTAGTGGAGTAGAAGGAGTAGTGGGATTTATTGGTTTAGTGTGAGGAATAAGGAGGGTTTCTGGTTTTGAGAAGAGACAACCTATTGTGATTCCTTAGCTCGTTTAGTAGCCTCCACCCAAATATGAGGCCAAGCCATGATGACATGGGCACAAATATCATCCTTGAGGCCATTGATACAACATTCTTCGAAAAAATCATCAGAAATGCCCTCTGTACGAAAATCCAGTTGCTCAAAAGAAGCTATAAAGTCTTCCATTGTTCCAGATTGTTTCAACTTTGTCAAACGGCCTAAATGGTTGGTTTCAGTGTTAAAGCATTCATAAATCTCTTCCATAAAGTGTGTCCAAGCAATATACCCTTGACGAGAATTTTTTTTCCATTGCCACCATTACCAATATTCTTGATCTAGATGGAGAACACCATACCAGAGTTTGGCCAAATCATTTGAAATGTCGTAAAAAGAGAAATAATGTTCCATTTCAGTTACACAACCATTGGGATCTGAGCCATCAAATTTGGTCACATCCACCCATGGAAGGCGTAGATCACACTGAAAGTGATGGGGCTGAAAATTATGGGAATAAGAGGAAGTTTCAGCTTCAGTATGCAAAGGTGGGTCAGATAAAGGGGGATCTGGAGGGACATGCAGCTTGGTGCAGATCATTGAAATGACAGATTCAAGCTAGGTATTCATGTCTTGTTTGAGGTCTTCTTTGAGTTCGGTTATTGATTCGGCAATGGAGGAGTGCATGTTTTAATTGATGGTGGAAATATTGGCACTGAGCTATCTCACTTCTTTTTGGGTCTCTGTGAAATTAGATTGCAAGGTATTGAAGCAGGATTCCAAGTCTTGGCTATGGGTATGCGCCATGATGATGAGGGAACTGAAAAGGGGTGGGTGGGGTCAAATTGTTTTATGAAAAATGATAGGTATGAAAGTGATACGGAAGAAGAGATAAATCCAATGGAATAGGTCTCAAATAATGGTGGAAAAATATCCAGACTTTTTTTTCTTTTTTTACAACTGCGGAGATATACTCTAGTCTGAAGAATACTGCAATGACGAAATTCCCAAATGCTTAACCAAGAATAAATGTGTAGTGATCTGGCAACTCGAACATAGTTGCGCAGAAATAGTTCTTGTTTGTTTTATGTTTTGTTTCTATCCCCAAGGGCTAGGTATTCAAGGGTTCTATAGACAAGGGTTTTCCATGTGCTATATCTCTCTGATATACATGTGGGGTCCAACAGTAGTAATCAGCCCAATATCTCATGGCACTAACTAAGGAGGCTAGACCGTTCCCTTAGATGTACTACCCAGCTACCCAGGTACTAGAGAGTATCTTCCTGAGTGTTTTTCTCGGTGAAAATATAGCAGTCATGTGGTGGATCGGTTTATCTAAAGAGGGCTTCAGGAAATATAGGTTGATCCATATACAAGTGTTGTCTGATGCACTACCACTTGAAGGGGTACCAACATGGGTTACAAGGGTGGCCAACAACTGTGCGCTTAAGAACCACCTTAAGAACCACTTGTATTTCCTCCATGTATGAATTCCTCAACCATGGGTTTATATGCGCAACGACAGATCTTTGTAGCTTAAAGACATCAGAATACCTCTCTACCCTAAAAAAAAATTAACCCACAATTTTCTGTCAAGGAAAGTGCTCTGATACCACTTGTAATATTCTATATATAGAAAGTATGCATAACATAAATAAAATTCTAGAAGTGGAAGATAGACAACAATATAACCAGAACAACACCACAATAACACTAAAATGATATTAGAATTTGCACCAGAAAGAGCACCTTGATTCTGAGAGAAATGTTCACGGGCCTCTTCGAGGGGGAAACCTCCAGTCGAACAGAGCTATATTACAATAATATCAAAGCTAGGGTTCTCATACCCTCGACTCATATTTATACTAAATATGTTTATCAAAGAACCATCTAGAGGAAAATCCTTCTATAAGCGGAAGATTCTATTAGGTCTTCTTACATTTGACTTTTTCTACCTTATTGCAAGGCCTTATTAATATTGACCTTTATTACATCCGAATATATTGTTCTACCTATGTGAGGGGTTAGGTCCCTAACATCATCCCTTCACTAGTATCTCCACAAGTGGGTTCTGGACCCACTTTAGAGTTCTTTTTTGGATGTCCAATGCTATTTGAGAGGAAGGATGTTATGTCAGATAGGACACATGCATGATTTTATGATATTCCCCCACGCAGAGTCAAAAAAGGCAACCAAAATACCAATTACATTGTTATATTGTGTATGATTGTCACCATTTGATTACATGAAGTTTTTAAATACATTGTTTTATTAATTTATAAATAATTTATTCTATCATTTATTCTCATTATCACTATCACACATCCACACATATTCCATAATCATAGGGTAATCATAACATCCCCATCATTCTAGACATTTGAATAATCTCCCCCTAATTTTGGGAGGTATCCCCCACTTGGAAGATACATCAACACAACCTTCACATACACCATTAAGTTCCATGGTCCTAGGATTATCCTTTCTTGGATATAATTTCCCAAGAACCAATACCCAATAACAAATCATAAACTATCCCTCCACCACAAGGCGACAGAGCCCCACCTTCTTCATAGGGAACAAGCGCCCAACCATCCTCACAAGGAATATTTCACCAACCATCACATACAATGGTTGGTACTCCCCCCTTCAATCACATTATGTCTTTTCACCTATGGTTTTCTTCCAACATTATCATGGAATATTTTGTTCAATTACTTTTATCCCAGAGAACTCTCATTGGTCTCTCTGCCAAGTGGTATGTGGATGAGAGAGATGGGTTCCACTCAACCTTTAATTCCTTGGCAAAATCCTTTTTATCCTTTTTTCAATTCCTAATGTGTCACAACACTAGTTTGGAAATCCTATCATACTTCAAACAAACCTCGACCATCCATATATCTATTCATATCCATGAACGATGAATAAGGATAAGTATTTGTAAAGAAGATACCAACCCCCAACAACAACTAGACTGGTTCCTCAGATCACTAGTCTCCCTCGCTAGAGATGTTGCCACTACTTACCCCAAACTAAATATGAGGCAATCACTAAGGCCCTATAGTTTGACTTAATATATGTTGAATCAGGGTACCTCTATACTGTATTACATAATTCTCCTCACCCTTTACCATTTGGTCAAGAAAAACCTGAAGCATCACACATTGTCAATGGGTTGATTGGGTCCATGGGCCATACTCACCCACATGATCAATAAGTACCCATGTATGGGGCCAATCCTTACCACCCATAATATGGGGGAATACCATACTATACTCCCCCACCACACCAACCACCATTCATGGAACCCCCCCCCTCCAATCATGGC
>ML786703.1:97282-147048 GCA_009831015.1 Picea engelmannii | reverse complement strand
CACCTAGTACCCATACAACAGGCGGTACCTTTACCTCTATCAACATATACTACCAAACCTATGGGGGCCACCTCCACTTCATATAACCAGTACATACCTACCAAAGGTAACACTTACTACAACTTGCCTAGTCTCCCTCAATCTGTTGCCCCGACACATGGGTAGTAGAAGTAATGGGTAAATTTTATCGAACCTTTGCATATTCAACAAGTTCAATATTTTAAACAATTAATACACCAAATCATCCTAATCCACCGAACAATAAATGGAGAAAAGGGAACAATAAAAACCAAGGACAAGGGGGTAACCCCCAACAACCAAATCCATGAACAGGGGGCAACCAAAACCAGGTCAACCAAAATCCCCAAGGGGGAAATAAAAATGGACAACCATGAAAAGGAAGGAATAATAACCTTCAAATCAACTTCCCATGTGCATTATGTCGTGAGTATGGCCATTACACTAATCATTTCCCCCAAATAGCAAGTTTCAAATGAATGAAGGAAGCCACAAACCAAATATGCCCTCCTATCCCTATTATTGGATAAATCGGTAGGTGCGAACACTAACTGATCTCCATAGATCAACCTAGATCTAGAACAAAACACACCAGAACATGATGCTTTCCTTAAGTTTTAAATATTGAATTTACTAACTAAAAAATGATAGGTGACATACTGTTTAAATGTCATTTGCTCTTGCCATCACCATCCTAGCTGCGTTCCAACACTCATACAATGATGATCCTGCAAAAGAACGCAACCAACCAAAGTCATATTAATAGAATAAACTCAATATAAACCTATGTATGTGATCAAGGAATCATACAATAAAACACAACAAGATTTATAGGAAAGAATCATATTACTATATCATATTAAATGTGAAAGAGAGATTACAACCATGGCCTTGATGTCGTAAGGTCCCTTCCAACTGTCCTTTGTTCCCTTCACACTTCCACTCCAAGAATTCTAAGAGCATAGATCTGATAATATTCACAACCTATCTTGACAAAGTGGCTCATCTAGCCAAGCTAACAATATCCAAAGCTCAATCCAATCCAAGCTCCAAACTCAAGAGCTCCAAAGCTCCAAAGCCCCATCTCATCCAAGCCAATCGTGAAAGCTAAATCTCCAAAGCTCAAAAGCTAAACTCATCCAAGCCAATCCCAAAAGCTAAAGCTCCAAAGATCAAAAGTTAATCTCATCCAAGCCAACTTTCTCCATGAGAGATCCTCTCCTTTTATAAGCTGAAGAGGATAAGGTGAGGAGGTTAGGATGATCCCACTAAATCATGAAAGTGAGTAAGATCGAAACCTCTTGGATGCCACCTCACCATGGAATTTTATCCTTCTAGAAGCATCGAGATGATGCTCGTTTTTCCCATGTCTGAGCATTCTTGCACCCTTCTTATAGAGAAACCTACAAACCTTTCGCAACCTAGCTATAGTGCAGCTTGCGAGAATCCGACATTCTTGCACCCTACCTATATAGCAACCTACAAACATCCTCCTTAATAGGGTTTTTACAAATGAAAATGAAACTTCTTTTCTCAGGAAAAGTTCTTCTCCCTTCTTTCTTCAGGAACTCAGACCACTGACCCCTCTGAATGCAATAGATAGGTTTACATCATTAACGGTCATAGGGATGATGAAAATAATGTGTAACAGTCCCCCATGGACAACCATAAATACCTCCCAATTACATACTACCACCACAACCAATGGTTTTTCAAAACCCAATCCCTCAACAATGGGTCATCAACACACAACTAGACAGTACTCAGGCCCACATAAACAAGGACAGTTCCCTCCCCCAAAGCAATCCCATACCACTAATACCACTGACCGAAGTATCTGTCTGACCACTGAAGAGGAAATCCTTTTGCAAACTCACAATCGCCAATATGGTACACCTCCTAATCCATTACCCGTCACATTGGAACCCCCCTAGCCACCAACCAGATAAATTTTGATGATCCCTCATCCTAACACTAAAACCATCGCTCACATGCCTCACTTACCATTATTCAGGAATGTGCATAATCCTCATGCCCAGGCCGCCCATAGTTACATCCTTATTGATGATCTAGCACAATAAAAAGCTTCCATGCCAGTTCTAAAATTATTTCATACATGACCTTCCCAACGAAAGGCATTACTCTCACAATTGGGGGTAGTAGATCCAACAGACACCCATCTAATCACATTTGACTTAGACAAAGCAGACCCATGACTCCCATCATTAGTCACATTCGATATTCCTCTCAAAATATGTAATATCACCATCCATAACTACATTATTAACGAATGAGCATCTACTTGAATCATGTCCAAAATGGTATGGCAACAACTCAGTTCACTCAATTTAATCCCCTCATCCATCACCCTTCAAGATTATGACGGTATACCATCCCAACCAAAGGGCTTGTATCAAAAAATTTCTGGTGGAATTAGAGAGAAAGATAATCCTTATAGACGTCGAAGTCATAGACACCCAATTGGATTACAATATCCTTTTCAGACGAAGCTACATGTACGCCATGTAGGTCATAGCTTCCTCAACTTTTTCACCCTGCTATTCCCTCACAATGGGAATATTGTCACCATTGATCGATTGACCCACTATGAACCTAACCAGTCAATACACATTGATAACATCCTGCCACTTATCCTCTCAAGTGGTGACCTTGTATGAATGGTAGACATCGTACCATGACTATTTCATTATCCATCCTTACTAGATTCATACTAGAGCTATCCCCATCCCACCCCTAACACAACCAATGTCTATGTAGTTTCCTCAAATGGGGTGTAGATCCTTGACACCCCTTCTTCAAGAGACTCATTGAGTCATTTCTCTACCCCTTCTCTTACACAAGAAATACTTCCTAAGGAACCTACCTTAGGGGAATCAATCAAAAACCACAACCCATGGGAAGAAACCCCATATAGAAAATGGTCCCATAGGCCCTCACCCAAATACCCTTATTTTTTCCTCTCCCAGTAGTAACAACATACCATGTGGCTACTATACTCACCTTACCTAATATGGTCATAGTCATCCCTATATGGTATCTAGAAACACCAACTATGGTACCAGGCTTATCTCTTCCACCTCAACCTGTGATCCCATTGACGCAATTAGTGGCTCATCCACCCACTCACCCAACCTGTCACAAAGTTGGGGGAAATATTACCACCACAAGAATCACCAAGTCTCACAATGGGGGCAATGTTGCCAACCATCGAGACCCATGGAAGGAACCTAGTCTCCCTCCACGACCACGCATCCCTCCTCCATGCACACTATGTCCCACTATTGGACACCCTACCAATATTTTTCCTACCTTACCAGAATTATGGAACCTCATTCTGAGCCACATAACTACACCATTATTACCTACACCGGTCATCACGTCAGCGATCAAAAAACCATCCTCTTCAAAACTCAATGGTCCAAGGAATAGCAAACTTGCGCTATATTCTCATAATATGACCATTTCACTCACCACTTCCTGGCCCTAGATCAATTTTGAGACAACCTAGTAGTAGTACATCAAACCACTTTTCCCAAGTCCTCCCATTGACCCATCTCTTCTATATCAACAATTGCTAACATTCATTATGTTTCTACGTCAAGAAAAAAATGCATGAGATTCCCCTACATGTTATGTTACCAAATGGAATATGGATCATTACACATATCGGTGCCCACCCATCGTTTAGGGACGAACATGCTAGAGGGATTCCATCCCACCCATTACACCACCAATACAAACCTTGATGGACCAGGTTGTGAACAATCCCCA
This sequence comes from Picea engelmannii, assembly GCA_009831015.1. Lineage (NCBI taxonomy): Eukaryota > Viridiplantae > Streptophyta > Pinopsida > Pinales > Pinaceae > Picea > Picea engelmannii. Next base: position 143,238 of record ML786703.1, on the reverse strand, counting down.
TCCAAGCAGTCATGACATACTGATCCAAATTTTATGAGCATAATGAAATAAATATAGATATATATTATTAAAATAGAGATACAATGAAAAGTAACATATATACAGTAAAACTTGGCTTCTATTCAATAAATAAATATGTTGAAACTGTAAAATGGAGATTGAAACAAGCTTGCTAGAATGGTGGCAACAACTTATCTCTGAGAAGAGATGTGGTGACTGCGCTCATTTGCAATAATAGAAGTAAAATGAGGATCCAAAGGAATTTTTACATCAAACATGAATTCCAAAACCATAGACATGCAAAAACCTAACCCTAGGAGATGAAGTGCCAAAAGTCATGTGGGCCCTGTTGGGGTAAGTTGGTACATCAACTTCCTGGGGTCGTAAATTTTTCATACAATATTCATTTTAGGCATTCGATACCACGTTGGAAAGGTCCATTTGAGAATTAAAACCTCCAGTGAGGGACAAGGAATGACTTTGAAAACTCTTGGCCCCCCAAAAGTAAAAAAAAATGTCGTTTAGGGCCTCAAAATGGCCTTGAAAGTTTGGGACTTGAAAAACTATAAACAAACTGCCAAAATGAAAACTGTAGCTGCCAAGATGTAAGTTGTATGTGAACCATATGGAAGAGGTGGGTGGATACCTATATCCACCTAGATCACATACCCCCTCCAAGGCCTAACCTTCATCCTTTGACCCCACTTTCCATATATATTCCACCACGATGCACATACTTCCCACCAAACCCCCCAAACTCTCTTGTAACACCTATTTACGAGATTCCCCCTCCTCCATACTATTCTATATCCAATTCATATATGGATATTTGGTTCATGATGTCTACTGAAGGTTTTCATTCCTCTCCCATAGGTCCATTCACCTCAGATCCGAATGATGATATCTAATCCTCAACCCAACCTTTATCCATAGATGCCTTTCCCATTAACCCCACAAATCTCAACATCCCAATCTCATATGTTACAGACTCCTTGTACTCCCTCACCTTTCAATCCGATGAAGACATTTTGGAGGTTTTATGCACACCATATTACCCATGGTATGCCTTTCACCATCGATCCTTTTTTTTGTCTCACAACGCCTTCCAACCACCCTCAGGTGCCATTATATCTACCATTGAAGATAGGGATTTCATCCCCCTTGGCCATGTGCATTGGTTCAAAAATCAAATACCTGCACCTAACGCATTTGAAGAAGGAAACATGGAAAATATCTCATCCACAATCAAGATAGACATCTTGATCAAACCCAATACCATGGAATAAATCACTTTAGGAGACGCATGTTCTCCAGAGGAAATCATAGCATATAAGGCTCTCTTCCAAGAATATTGAGATGTGTTTTCCTGGTCTTACATAGATATTCTCGGGTTAGAACCAGCCACTGTTGAACACCATATTGACACATGGCATGATATTTCCCCTGTTTGTTAAAAGTAATACCCCCTTCACCATTCTATATCCATGGCTATTAAATCCAAAATTGATAAAATGTGGACCATCGGCTTCATCTACCCAATAGCCTACACATCATGGGTTTTAAACCCGATTCCTATCAACAAAAAATAGGGCACTATTTGGGTTTGCACCAATCTTCACAACCTGAACCAAGCTTGTCCCAAATACAAATTTCCTACCCTGTTCATCTACCAAATTATCGATGCCTGTGCCGGTCACGAAATCCTTTCACTCATGGATGGGTTTTTTGGCTATAATCAAATTCAAATCCACCATGCAAATCAGTACAAAACCACCTTCACCACCCATTGGGGCACATTTTTATATCGAGTGATCCTTTTCAGAATCAAATATATTAGAGCCACCTTCCAATGCACCATGACATATGTCTTTCATGATCTGGTTCAAATTATTATTTCTTACTTTGATGACCTCACCTCTCATTCCAAGAAGCACTCACAATACATCGAGGATCTATGAATCATCTTTGAAGGATGTTGAAGATAAAATATTCGACTAAACCCCCTAAAATTTTTCTTTTTCATCACTATGGTCCACCTATTGGGCTTCATCGTCTCCCAACAAGGCATTACCATCAACCCCCTTAAGGTCGAGGCCATCAATGAGATTCCTCCTCCCAAAAGCTTATAGCAATTACAAAGCCTGCAAAGCAAACCCAATTTCCTATGATGTTTTGTTCCCGACTATTCCATTCACACTCATGTATTCTTAGTCTTTCTCCAATGTGACGTTCCATTTCAATGGGACTAACATGCCCAAGATGAATTTGACTCGCTAAAAGAAGTACTTAATAAAGAACCCTTAATTAGTCCCCATGATTGTGATAGGGATTATATACTGTACTTGTCTGCATCAGAGGTCTAAGTCACTAGTTTTATTATTCAAGTAGATGATGTTTAGCATGAGCATTTTATCCACTATATTAGAAAAAAAATATCAGGACCCCCGCTCAAATACAACCATGAAGAGAAACTATCCCTCACACTACCTCACACTACATCATTCCAACCAAACACACTACCTATTGAGTCATTGCCAGATCAGTTGAAAATACGCTCGCTGGATCGTAATTCTTCAAGAGTACGACCTAGAGTTCACTACCCCCAAAAGAAAAAACTCCCTTGTGTTGGACGAGCTCTTTGTTGACATTCCATCTAATGTTTCTTACCCCCTCTATCAATGAGGACTTCCCAGATGAGTATTTTTTCTTCATGTAATCCAAAGACCCATGGTACGGAGACATTCTGGTCTATCTTCAACCTCAAAAACTTGGTTCTTACCACTCTCAAGATGATCATTGTTGAATTAATCACCAAACCTTCCAATACCTCCTCATAGGATTTGTCCTCTAGTGTACAGGATTCAACACCATACTATGTTAATGCCTCACCCTTGAGGAGGTGGAAAAAGTTCCCAATGATTGTCATAGTGCATGCAGCAACCACCTCTCCGACATGTCCACTGCATAGAATATCATTAGGGTCGGATACATTTGTCCCACTTTATTCCATGAATACATTCATGCAGTCAAGAATTTAGACAAGTGTCAAATACACGCCCACAAATCTTGAGCACCACCTTCTCATCTTAATCTCATCATAACCGTTGGCCCCTTCTGTAAATGGGGCATTGATTTCATGACTTTCAACCCCCCATCCAGTAATGGGAACATGTATATTGTAGTCATTGTCGAATTCTTTAACAAATGGGAAGATTCCACGCCCACCTTCACTAATACAGCAGAAATGATTGCTCATTTTTTATTCAATCACATCATTTCCTACTTCGGTGTTCCCCTCCAACTAGTGTTCGACCACGAAAAGAATTTTGATAATGATTTTTTCACTGCACTATCCAACAAAATAGGATTTACTCATGATTTCGCATCCCATTACTACCCACGGTCCAATGGGAAAGTCAGGGTAGTCAATAAATTCCTCAAAACCATGTTGCAGTGAATAATAGATAAACATAAGGCCAACCAACATCACATGCTTTTCTCGGCCTTATGGGAATATTGCACGGTAGTAAAAATTTCCACCGGTTTCATGCCTTTCCATCTCATCCATGGGATGGAAGCCCTCCTCCCCATCGAGTGAAAATTACCTACTCTACGCACTGTAATCGAGCTCCTCCCAGATACAACCCTGATCGAGCAATGATTTCACATTCTTGAATCTCTCAATGAGGAGTGGTGATCCTCTCTCCAAAAAATTCAAGCAACCAAGAAATGGTTGAAGGCTATATTCAATCATCAATTAACCTTGAGTCCTTCACCGAAGGAGACCTTGTGTTGTTCTATGACTTTGCATACGACATGCTTGGCCATGAAAAATTTGAGTCTCTTTGGTGGGGCCCCTATATCATTTTCCATTGCCTCACCAAAGGGGAACCTACTTTTTGAACCACCCCAAAGGATATAAACTCAAGGACCCTATCAATGGGTTATACCTGAATAAATTATACCCTTCAGTGTAGCCTCACTACTTTAGGCTTTTCTTTCTTTTACTAGTTGTTTTTATCCTTTTTTCACACAACCCTACCACCATATGGGCCTAACCATGTGCCCTTGTTTTGACAGATGAATCCTCCATTATCTTACCACATCAGGTATGATGACAGTTCCAACCATTGGAATTGGAATCTCACTTTGTTATCTTAGGCCATTTACACCCTAGATCATGTAATACCCCACTCCAATGGTATCTTCTTAGGCCTTGCCACCAAAAACCAAGTTAAATATGACACCATCATTGGTCTCCTCTCCGAGGCCAGTCAACTTACCTTAACATCCTTTTAGATTCCCATATCATCATGTTGTATTTGAACAACATATATCGTGTCCATGATAAATCCCTGTATCGCAAGTACCTACAAGTTAAACTTCTATTACCAATTTTTGAGTCCATCACATTTACTCATATTCCTAGGATTTTAAACTAGTTTGCAGATCACATGGATAATCAAGTCCTAGATTGGCATTTATCACATTAACATACATTTCAATAGGAATTCATCATCATAATAAAATAAAGAAATCATCATTACGTCACTCGTACATAACCAAATCATAAACATAATCATCAAAATGGTCTACTCATCATCATCATCATATATATATATATATAGATCACAGATATCATCCATGTTTCTGATACAAAAATACAATGCCTTAGCTCCACATCTAGGTCCTCTATACTAAAAAACCTTAGTCGATACAAAATGGGAGTTCATCGACTCCTATACATCATACAAAATCGGGCTAATCTCGTACAATCTCAAAAATGCCACCTATGGTGACCCTCACTATGGTACATATCCACTACTAGGAGGATCCCCCCTGGAGGAATGTCCATTGATAGAATCCACCCAGTCATAGTATCCCCCACTACCTCTTCTAGTTGGACCAAAGACCGCCAATGCGGGTCCCCACTAATATACTACTCTAGCACACCTTATTAACACACAAGATTGATCGTGTAAAGGAGTATATATGGTTTTTAGAGCCTACATTTAACCATTTCCTCCAGGGATTATGTCATACCATCAACTAACACCCTCTTGGAAGTGTGCAAGCTATATTTGAGTTGGCGCTGCGAACTAGTTAAGGAGGAGAGTTGTAGCTTGGATAGGTTGTAGGCACTCACATTTAGACTTATCAACATCCAAAACAGCCTTAGGACCATCAGGTAATCCATGAGGGTTTTCATCCTATTTGAATCTCTAGAAAGTGGTTTTGGATTTTTTTTCCTTTTGGCGTTGCAAACTGGTGTTGCGCACTGGTGATAGGCATTACAAACTTCACTGGGAACTCATTTCCTATAGCAGCTTCTTTTACAGATTTTATCATAAATACAAAACAGTGATGTGGGTTTTTATGAAATTTTGTTTGGAGGATAATGATTATGTTATTGGTTTTGTGTCCAAATTTCAGCCTGATCCAATTTGTAATTAGAGAGATATAATTAAAACACTAGTGTGTTGCAAACTGGTGCTACAAACTCTTTGGTTTCCACCTGTCAAGGAAGGTTCAAATGGTCTCCTAAGAGTTTGTTGGACATGAGGGACATGTGTTCGATCTCCAGATCAATCAGTATGACCCGTTTGAAAAGGCATTTATCATCAGAGACCAAATCCCAAAAAAATAGGAATTTGTTAGGATTTTGTTGGAATATTTTCTAACAAGACTCCTAAATGAAGGGGGATCCTATGTATCTCCTTTATTTAGACCTCCTTATGGTAGATAGGTATCATTGAATATAAATGAAAGGTATTTTGAGAATGAAAGGGTTGGATTCATGATCCAAGAGAGGAGAAATCTTGAGGAGCAGTTCTACTTATTGGTTTGTAAACCTGTAACCATCATTTTTGTCATTGAAGATTCAGGAGTTTAGTTATATCAGATTATGTTCTCTTTGTTGTTCATCTGAATTTCTATCTTACTTGAATGAATTGTATCTTTTGAGGATCAATGGTTCTATTTGATTTATAGATTCCTGAGCAACAAAGGGTTTGTTGTGATTGCCTGTAACTCATTGTATTTATTCAAGTAGCTTTCCCATTTTTTTTCCAGAGAGGATATATGTTCAATGGATGATCTACTTTATGTTAACTTATCATTTCTTTCATGTTCCATCTTATAATTCATTTTTCTGATATGCTCTTCAACTTCCTTGTAACTTCAGGATGTTTGTGTGACTCCATTGCCTAATGGTGTAGCCTACTAATATGTACTTTGATGCCCTTTCTTTATTTATTTTTCTTTCTTGCTGATCCACCCTTTTATATTAATTTAATTCTTCAGGTTCGAATGGATGTATAGAGGATCATACTTTTAGACTATTTATGCAACAATAATATATGTCTGGTTGTATGTACCAAGACTTGGGATCTTTTGGATAATAGAATTATTTTTCCTTTCTTTCTAAAGCCTTGAATAAAGTTATTCAGAACCCCATTTGCTTGTATGCATTTCATGGAGTAAATTGTGAATGACATTACCTTAAGAGTCCTTCATCTATTTTTTATCTCTTTTATAAATTTGTATTTTATACTTTGATGGGTATTGATCTTACACTCTTAGTAGTCAGAGTGTGACTTCCACGTTCTAACACACCCCATCCAATACAAACTCGAGCTTCCACCATAGGTCCTCCATCTCCTGAACCCATATCGCCTCATAATCTCTCTCTCATTACTCCACAAGCCCAACCCTCAGCGCATGGGATGGCCCTGCACCTATATCATCGTATCAACGATGTGTCCTCTCCTTGCCCTCAGTTTCTTGCTCATACTCTTCTCCCTGTGCCACATCGTCCTCCCAACCATGGGGTCCCACATTTTCATATACAACCACACAAATTTTATTAGTACTTTATACATACAAGCATATAAAATCAAAGAACGTTCAAATAGGAGAAAGTACAACAAACTCACCTTGATCACCCCAGTCTTTACTTGGTGGAATACACATATCCAGGTTGTATCTAAATTCAATAATGTGGTATGGGTACTCTAGGAATAGCTCTAGGGTCTGTGATCAGACCCTCTTAAAAAATGACGTGAAGTGATAACCCAAATATCCACCACCTTGGTGAGGAAACAACTATCCCCACCTCACCAATCTAGGATCTCGCATCCCAGGTAGATCCAAAATAACCTGAGGGTGTAGAAAGACTACCCTCTCAAATATAAATGCATAAAGGATGGAACCAATTGTGAACTCCCCACCTCTCGCAACAACACATCCATCAATTTGTGCTACCATGCACGCCTGCATCAAACGAGCCCAAGAAAACATATGACCACTCATGGCCTACTATGCAATGACCATGTGGGCCCCGAGACGTATTGGGTCCCCAGAGACCCAAATATCCATACCACCATGGCCCAAAAAACATGCATCTCCAATGAATCTGTTATCACATGGAATTGATTGGGTCAATTCAGTCTTTATTTTTTTTATTTTGATCATTAGTGTTGTTTAAATTTTTTATTTTGTCCTCTTCCTTATATTCATTTTTGGTTTTAGCAAAAATAAAATTAATGTTGATGTTGACCTATTATTCTTGGGTTATATATTCATCTTTATGATTATTTGGACAAGCCATTACATTTAGTATCCTTTATGCCTCCACACCACCCTGACATGTCACCTCTTCCACAATATACTAAGACCCCTCCACTTTTTCCCTTTACCTATTATAAAGTCAAATCATATTCATTTTTGACACTGTGATCTTATCAGACAGTTCGTAGTTCATCCTAGGTACATTATGATTTATCATTTCATCACCATAATTTCACTCATGAGCCTTGTAATCCGATCTCCTTGTTTTCATGACTTATGCTTTTAAAAAACAATAGCCTGGGATTTCGTCATTAAATTTTTTTAACTGTTTTTCCAAAATTTGAAATTACTTCTAGCTCGGTGCTGGAAACACTGGTGTTTTCAGACAGGCGCTATAGAAATTGTAGCGAACTGGTTGGAAAAAGTGAGTTGGAGGTTAAACCATCTGAAAATGATTTTTTTCAAGCTTAAGCATATCAGTTTTCAAGTCACATCTTCCAAGTACTCCATGAGTATTTTTAGCTATGTTGAAGGACAGTAAAGGCTATGTTTATCATTTCTTCTCTTAAGCATTGTGAATTGGTGATCCACACTGCCAACTTTCCTACTTACCATGTTGTCATGATCTCAGCCACTTGAATGATATTTCAGCTTCTTTTTACCAAACCTTGAACAATCTTGGGTTTCAGGCCACCTTTCCTATCCTATATTTGGCCATTTCTTCTTATGCTACAATTTTTTTTGCGAACCCTCTATTCTGGCGCTACAAACTCTGTGCATAACCTGGTGCTATTAATCACCTACCTCATAACCTTTTACCAACTTGTTTTCATCAATATATCCATTCTAAATTAAATCCTATCTATTTGGAAATTAAAAAAGACTTTTTCTAGTAAATTTATGATGAATTTTGTAAATATGATGGTGAAGTATTGAACAAAACCTTTTTTACAACAAGTTGTCTCATTGTATCTTATTTTCCTGTGTATTATTCTTTCATCTCCTTGACTACTAGTTTCTCTTTCTTAAGAATGGAGGTCAAATAGGCTAAAAAAACTAAATCCTTATACATAACTAACTTTTTGATAAAGATTATCCATCAAAAACCTAAGTTCTCTGGTTTTTTTTTTCTGTTTTTCCTATTGCACCACTCAAATTGGTGGTTAAATTTTCTTCCTATGACATCAATGGATACTCCATAGAAGAAGAAGGATGACATGGGAGGGGGAATTTTGAGGACTGAGCCCTATGACATGTAGTTGTTTGCTGCTTAACCCTTGATTAGGGAAGTCTTTCAAAGATTGGGATGTTTTAATTTATGTCAAAAGATGCAGAGGTGGCACCTTGAGGTGGCTAGAGAATTTGATTTGAATTTTGATGGAACCAAAACTAAAGTTGGGACACTTGAGATTAATGCATCTGAAGAAACCATAGAAACAACTATTGAGATACCAAATACTGGTGAAAGGTGGTTTAAGACCATGAACCTAAATGTATCCTCCTTCAAAGAATTCCTTAAACCATAATGTCAAGGAGATAATCTATCAAAAGGAGTTCCTAGGAGTCACATGATTGAAGGTTTTGATAAGATGCTAAGGGTAATCCAAAGACATTTCACCTGTGAGGGAAGATTCAACATGATTTATCAATACCACTTAAGATTTTTGTTTCATTTCACAGGAAACTATCTCATGAATCTTCCTTTCTATTTATTTAGAAGTATTAAAAAAATTGCTAACAAAGTCCAGGCTAAGTCCAAGGAAGTTGACACAACTGTTTTTCACTCGGGACTAATCAAAATGATTGTGATGCAGGAGTTAAGGAAGAAAACAATTGACTGAGAGTAGTTCATTGCCTCTGCACACTTTCAATTGAATGTTTCTCCTACCCCACAATCCAAGGTAAAAATCCCTCTTCAGGTTGATAGTATTGTACATACAGAGACCAACAAGAAGAGGAAAAACAAAGGCATTGTTAAAAATGATGAAGCAAATAAGGAACAGGAAGGAGAAGGGGGATCTCATTACTCTCCAAAAAGAGAGGTTTCACCCAAAACAGTCCAGATTCAACATAAAATCCATCAACTTGAACCAGAGGCACAAAAGGAAGGAGGTTACTTTTCCCCTCACCCTCTATTGCAGTTGAAGCTAGATTTAGGAGACCTTTCACCAAGTCATCAACAAAGAAAGAAAGTATTGAAAAAGAGGACATAGTGGAGGCTCCTATCCAGAGAAAAGGTAAAGGTAAAGTTGTAGTTTTTGAAAAGCATATTGAGGCTATAGACATAACGTCTCCTCCAAAAAGCCCTACCTTCAAAAGGCTGAATAGATAGCTTAAAGAGGCTAGAAATGAAATTTCTAATTTCAAAGAAGAAGGGTTCGTTGAAAGGAAAAAGTTGAGCGACCTTCTAGATATGTATCTAGAAACTATTTATAAGAACATGTTTGTAGAAAAAATGTTTATGCCTCTCCATAGGAAACTTAAGAATTTATATGGACAAAACAAATATTTACAAGCTTAGATCAGAAGACTTAAATTGGAGTTGCAACCTTTTAAGGATAACTAGCCCAAATAAATTTGAATGTGTTTGCCCAAGGTACCACAAGGAGGAGTCTCAGGCTCAGAAAGTAATGGATGAAATACGTTAAGAAATCTCAGTTTTGGAAATGCTTTTCCCTTGCATTTTTGAAGATTTTGAGGAAGTGTGATGTCTATGACTGATTTTTTCACTCATACACCAAATTATGAAATTTCTGTTGGCATCCCTAACTCCAAAGAAGGTTTTTTGGGTGTTTCAGTGCTTTACTAGACTAATTTGGCAGCTACAGGAAAGTTCACATCACTTGGCACTACAAACTGGTTTCTATAGTCAAGCACTGCGAACTTCTCTCTAAACTAGATGATACATTTGGTGCTACAGTAGCGGGATCTATCATAATTGACTCCCGATTATACGTATTCCTTTCAAAATGTACACGATCAATACAGTGTACTCAAAATCTCATGGGATGTTGTTGCAGTTAACTGAACCAGCCAAAGGTGGGATAAACTTTGGTAGGATGGATAGGATCTTCTTCACATTATCTAGATCACTACAATGCTTACTTCACTGCTCAGTCGCGGGGTTGACACGACCATAATGATGTCTAGTCGAAGGGGAATCCTGCAGTCCCCTAGTCGACAATTCCTGGACACCTTCAGATAATGTTTTGTCATCCATTAGATTCTTGAGGACCTACTAGAAAGACTTATCTAATTCACTAGGTTCGCCTGACATTCTAACTTTTAAACAGAAAGGTCGGGGTAGGAGAAAGGGTAAGCAGGATAGACAAACAGACAACGAGGTCTAGTTTCTAATAACACAGATCGACTCACAATCATTTTTATTCTTGTCTCAGTTAATCATGGGTAGAAAAAAGTGGTCCCGATGCAGTGACCAACATGTTAAATAAACGGGGCCTCGTAACGGATTCTTCCAACAGCCAGGAATGCTTCCATCAATGTGAATATGTCTATTATGGCACAGTCTCAACATCCAAAAGCGGTCCATAAGTATATAAATTCATTTTATAACCATTATGGAGCGTCGTTATAATGGTCGAGGTGCCTCCAAAGGTTATATAGCTTCGCCAGGGTGAAGTCCCATTCTGCATGGTCCTGTTGTTCTATCGAGGTTCAAATCCTACGAACCTACCTCTTGCAAGGTTCATGTCTGCGAAGTCTTCCATCTGGTCTCTGTATCTTCTTGTAGCTTTTCCAACATAGATTTCTTCTTGTTGATCTTCATTTCCTTATTCCCTGTGATCTAAGTCTCTCTAAGTGTTTCTGGAATCCTCTTTCCATTTTTATTCTTGTCTTCTACTAGCGTAGTGGCTTCACACTGTTGTTCTACCCTCAAAGGGTTTGAAGTTAATATCCCTTCTCTTAATACTTCCTAGGTGGGTATTCTTCTTTCTTGCATAGATAGGTCCTTCAAATCATTTTGCATTCTTTCAACCTTGATAGCTAATTCTTTTTTTTTTTGTTCCTCCTACATTGTTACTTTGTTCTGTTTCTTCGACTTATCCTCTCATTATCCTATTAGTTGGTCTACTTTTCTCTCTATGAAATCTCTTAGCTCTTGCTTTTTATTTTCTATGGCTTCTTCCTCTGCCTTCCTTCTGATCTCGTCCTTCTCAATCCAAGTCTTACCTAGAAAAAGTGGGAAAGGGTCACTATCCCCAATAAACTTAATGACTTCAAATTCCTCTTTAGTCAATGTTCCATGAACAGTAATAGGTACACTAGTTACTCTTCCACATAAATTTATCATTTTACCCTTAAACAAGCCTATCCTTCCCAGTAAAGGTACCACAGTAGGCTTTCCCAAAATTTTCCAAGTGTCTTCTGCCATAATATTTACTTGTGTTTCTTCATCCAAGACACAGTCTATGTCGAAGTCTTCTATTCTTGTACTTATGCGTTATTTTACTTTCAGTATCTCTAGTAAAATGACATCTTTGTGAAAATCCATTGTTTCTTTCAACTGTACTAATGTAGTCTGAACTTTCTTTGTTTCTTTCTCTTCATTATTCGCTAACATGCCCTTAGTCTCTTGACTTCTTTCATAGTTTTCTTGTCTCATATTCATTCCTTCAAATTTATCAATCATTCTTGGATAATCCTCAACCTCATGACCAACAATCTTACAACAAAGACAAATAATTACTGTGCGAGGGAATTCCTTAGCAATATGTCTCGGTCTTATGCAATTATAGCACAATGTAAATCCTCTTTTATTTTTAAATTTTCCCCATCCTCTTATGTACTGTGCACTAGGATCACAGTGTTGGACCTGCAATATGCAAAAAAAAATTCTAGGTTCCTACATCCACTTATTAGTCCAAAAATTATTTCTATGCATAGGAATAACATATCTTTCTTCATTTCCATTAAATTTACTCAAATCAACTCTTTCTTCCAACTGCGCCCTAGCCTTCAGACTAGGACATAATCTATTAAACATACTTAAATTCATGCTTTTGAAACAAAATTTTTCACTTATCTTACTCTTATCAAATAACAAAGCTTTACCTATTTTAAGATCTTACCTATTTTCTTCAGATCCGATTTCTTTCTTAGCACAGAGCTTCACAGTCAGGTAGAGTACGACACACTTCAGTAGTAGATCTACACACAAATCTTCTCTTTTCTTTTCTTCAATTCCCAACAATCATAGTTTCAGGTCCCAAAAACAGAACCGTTTGTTGGCACAGGGGTAGACCCAGGGTTCAATGCCTAACAAGGCACCAAAAAAACCCTAACTACTGGCCCTTTCAGAAACACCTATGAAGCAGGTAAAGTCTCACTGGACGTAGAAGAAGAGGGGGTTACATGACACAGGTGTCTTTAACCAAGATGGGACACAGATCTGTGATAAAAACACTTCACAGAGTACTCTAGTAACACTTAGAAGGTGAGATGCATTAGTTCATTAACTTTATTAACATCACAAAACATACCTAAGTATAGATCTAGCGCAGTAACCATAAATACATCCTGAGCACTTAGCACCAAGTATATTTAACATCCATTCATCCTTAAAACAAGTAAATCACTAAGAAACAACAGATCTCTCTATCGTGCATAATAAAAAAGGAACTGAGTAGATTCATAACATAAACAACACAGCACAAAGAAATTCAAAGACACAAGATATACGTGGTTCACCCTAGTGTGGGGCTACACCCACCAACTTCTTCGCCTTCTTTATTATTTGTCTGAATCTTACATTCATCTGCTACTGTGCACTAAGCCACAGAGCCAAGCTTTGCATAGGACAAGAGATCTATGCACTAAGCACCAGAACCTCCTTCCAAAACTAGGTCTAGGCACAGAGCCAATTCTCTATCAAGAACAAAGCCTTATTCCCATACATTCCTAGGCATAAAGTCATTCAAGCTACTTTCAGTTAGCTCCACAAAACTACTCAAAATGTTCTAGTTCTACCATACATTCTTACTTATTTATACTTTTAAAATCCCTTACAATAAGGCCTAATCATGGGTAAACCCCATGGGCCGACATCCCATAACCCATTACAAAAACCCTAAAGAACCCCTTAATGGGTCCACATAGCCCGCAAAATAAGTGAGATCCATGATCTCAGCTTTGCTTGGGCACTCCTTCTTTGAACAATGTGTCAAAGTTCAAAAGTGGTCCAAACCTGACCAAGGTTTCCTCAAAACTTGGTTGAGGGCCAACACTAACATAACTAGATAAATAGAGCCTATGATTGGGGGGGAAATCCCTCATACATATCCCGTTGGTGACATTTTATCATAAGATAAGTGTTACGGTTTTTGTGTCATTTATGATTTATTATTTTTATGCGAATTATTGTTTAAAAATGTTAGTAAGTTTAGTGATGAACTTGCAATTATAATTTTTATTTCTTCATTAGTTTAGCATGAAATTACTTGTCATTTTCCATGCATATTTCATTATTTAACTATACAGAGAACAAATTGGTATCAGATCTAGAATTGTAGTAACATGGATCAACATGGGTTCTAGGTATATTACAAGAATGTTTCTTGTTAGAAAAAACATCTATAGTCTAGAAGGAGGTGTTTGGTGTAATATTGGAGAGTTAAGTCTAAAAGGCCATGACATCAAACTAAAATTGAATTTCTATAGTGGGAAAATCCCCCTACGGACTACACTAGGGTTCTAAAGTGCAGACATAGCTAACCATCTAAATTCTCCTACTTTTAACAACTACCCCGATAATATCCCACATTCATGTATAAAATACAAAGTATAAGGATCCAATAGTATTACCTTAAACCCCGTGTCTGGTGTCGATCCTTCTACACTCGGTCGTTTCTCAACTATAAATATCCTCCCAAGGCTGACCTACATTCACCAAAAGACAAACAAGAAACTACAAACATGCATATTATATATGAATTAGTGGGTTAGATGTCATAATAAAATGTAAATCAAACACGAATATTGAACACATCATATGGTGGGACGAAAAAAGTACTTCTTTATATTAATCTCACAAAGTCACTTACAAAGGAGATTGACAACTGCTCCTCGAACCTAGTCCCGGGATCCTCTTCACCAAGCTCCAACTTCTTCCACATAACCTTCTTCTCTCACACTTCTCTCTAGAGAATGGGCATAGGCTTTTGAATGAGGAAAAAGGGACAAGAATAGGGAATTCTGGCTCAAAACTAACAATGTGGCTACAAATTCTTGGGGCAAGGGGGGAAAGTGAAATGGGCAGAGTTTCATTGTAGCTATGTTTCTCCTTGGAATGATACCCCAAAAAATCATTTTATATGAGAAAAGGATGGTTATTTAGTTGGGTGACGGTTTATAGGCAGTGGATTAGTTGGGAAACTACCCAATATCTCGTAATCTCAACGAATTCCTTGCAACTTTTTATTTTTTTCAAATTTTGTGGGTATACGTGGGTTGTAATGGTGTAGCTAGTGTACGCACGCAAGTTGTATTGCTGCAACAAGAATGTGTATGTGCGCAGTAGTGGTGCAGGGCGCGTACATCTTCAAAAATTGTGTTTTTAACAAGATCTATTCAGTGTTGGCTTGGAAAAAATAGTAAGTAAGATGGCCTGATGCCAGGTATGCATGTATGGTACAATTTACGGTTATAATAGATCCCCCTAATGTGAGAGTTCATAAGAGAATTTGATGGCCGAAATGAATTACAAATATTCACCAACGTACGAAGTGAGTGATCCCGGGATCGGAGTTCGGGAGGTGCCATCTGCAAAATAGAAATTGTCTCACCGAGGTGGGCATACCCATGCTCAGGATGAAATAAATCATGGCTGCCAATTAAATACACTACAGATCCATGTCATATAAGTATATAAAGTGTAGTCGTGAGCAATATACAGGGGATCTACATCTCAAAATCAAATATATACATGTATAGTATCCATCTTCAAGAATCCAATGATCCTTTATGGCTAGAGATGAGGCCTTCAGATATCGAGCAACAACTTCAATATCTTCAAAACTAAGATAGGAGTGTAATATGAGTGTACAACTTCACTACCCAGAGGTCTTCGATGGTTTGTCAGGGAACATACAAGAGGATCTCGGTGATCAGGCAAAGAACTTCAACGATTTTGAATAAGGACTTGATTGGACTTTCAGGATGGTCGAACATGAGGACAAGGGAAAAACTACAGAAGGACCGACTCAAGATGAGAAAAAATTCTCTTGGACAATAGCACGACTGATGAACAGACTTAGGCAACATGACATTGACATAAGTTCACGATAAAGGAGGCAACACAAGATCTCCATATGTTTGGAAGAATAACCAAATTGAGGAGGACACAACTCTATGTTACAAGAACAAATTCCTAAAGTCATATTAAATCCCAAGTATTGACAAACAAACAAAAGGATTTGCTTTGTCCAGGGGAAACTCATTATGCTTCCATAAAAAGAAAATACTTTTCCCATCCTCTTTTTGGGCTATATTTGATTTTTTTTGTCTTTACAAAGGAATAAAAGAATGCTACGTTACAAAGGAGGAACGAGTGTCGCAAGCATACTAGTTCCAAGTGAAAGGAACATACTAATTCTCAGAGCAAGGAGACATGTGCAGGGAAAGGACACTCGGGAAAATTCCTCCATGGGTCAAGGTGTCAAGACGCAAAGGCAAAGTGATACAAGGCTTGCGTATAAGGTATGCTTCAATGGATTAGTTGAGAGCAACATGGATCTGGCATTAGGCCAAAGGCGCAAGGATGAAAATGCGATTAATAGGACACAATGATAACATCCTTCGATGTAATTTTAACGAGCCCAGAGAAGGTAAGCTTGATGGTTTTTCATTTTTAGAGAGTCTGAAAAAGCGTAAAAGAAGACTCCATTGGGGTACCTTTTTCGCATGTAGTCTAATCGGTTCCAAAAAGGGGTAAAATAGCACCGAAAAGACGTCTATTCAAAACCATTTTAGCGAGTGTGACAAAGACAAGATCACTCGACAATATTTTCAATTTCAAGGAATATGAAAAGAGCTTAACTATGGACTCGCTACCTTTTTCTATATTTAGTCTCCCTATCCCGAAAAAGTATAAAATATATTAAAGAGAACACTCTCGGCGACATGAATCTCCCGAGGTGTACCTTTTTCCTCCTTAATCTACAGGACGGAAAAAGGGGTAAACTCATGCCAGTAAATGTTTTTCTGAACCAATTCATGAGTGTGAAAGAACAAGGTCACTCGACGATCTTTTCATATTTAGGGAGTCTAAAAAGAACTTAACTATGGACTCCATAGGGTATGTTCTTCTAGACCAATTTAACGAGTGTGAAGGAACAAGGTCACTCGACAACCTTTTCATGTTTAGGGACTTTGAAAAGAGCTTAACTATGGACTCCGTGGGGGTTCCTTTTTCATAAATTTAGTCCCTCGGGCCCAAAAAATGGTTAAACTTATACCTGAGAATACTCTTCTAGTGAATTGAAGTTCCTAGAGTATACCTCTATTCATACAATTGACCATTTGGACCGAAAAAGGGGTAAACTACCGTCGGAAAAACATGCCTTTAAGTTTCAATTTGTCGAGCGTGAAGGACAACAAGATCACTTGACAATATTTTAATGTTGACAGAGTCTAAAAAGGGATTAATGAAGACTCATTTTTGTTTGGGAGTCCCAAGGGTGAGGTCAAGAGTGATGATGAATCATGCAGATGAGGCTCAAACTCGTAAACAGGACAAGACTAACAAGGACTCCTGAGCCAAAAATCATTAATGATGGCATGGACACCAAAAATGAAACCATGATCTACCTAGGGAATCCATGTAGAGGTAGTCTCTACCACTAAATTATGACACTTCTAGAGAAGCAATGATGGTTCTGTGTCGCAATTCGGTGGGATTGATCCTATGTCAAAGAGAAAAAGACAATGAGATGCAACAAGTGTAGGTGGAATCCTAACTTAAATGAACAAAGTTGGAAAAATGACTTTTCACCAAAGGACCTTAAAAATGCCCCATCTCTCAAAAAAAAAATTCATACGTGACTACTTAGGGAGGAAACAAACTACTCGCGTGCATACGTGACTACTCGAGGAGGAAACAAACTACTCGCGTGCATACATGACTACTCGAGGAGGAAACAAACTACTCGCGTGCATACATGACTACTCGAGGAGGAAACAAACTACTCGTGTGCATACGTGACTATGTCCAATACAACCCGCATACACCCTAAAAAATATGGAAAAAATAAAAGTGAAATCATTAACTCTCCTTTGAACTTGTCATTTTGTAGAATGTACATCCATTGGAGAGAGAGGGAGAATATGGGCATTGATTTATTGGTCGATGAGGACTCTGCAGCTATGGCCACATTGAGACAATGCAGTTTGTGGAAGTTCTTCCGGTTTCCATTCATGAGGGAACAACCCAGACTATTGAATGCCTTGGTAGACTATTGGCATCCTGAAGCTAAGGTGTTTATGCTCGAGGGGCAATCATTGAATCCAACAAATGAAGACATTTACTTTCTAATTGGCCTCTCAAGGAGGGGTGAACCATTAAACTTGTGTTCTTTTCCCCCCGAGCCTCACAACATTGCAGAGCTGATTGGACTCCAATGAGAGGCCGACACCGAGAACCTATGTTCTTAGGTGCCAATTAACAATATTACCAACCTATCACTCAAAGTGATAGTTTTACTAATTGGGTGGATCACTAGATTTGTAGCTTTACGTCAAGATTCTCGGGTGCACATGCATTGTGCATTGCAGTGCTTGAATGCATGTATATTT
The DNA here is from genome assembly GCA_009831015.1 of Picea engelmannii. NCBI lineage: Eukaryota > Viridiplantae > Streptophyta > Pinopsida > Pinales > Pinaceae > Picea > Picea engelmannii. Next base: position 124,860 of record ML786703.1, on the reverse strand, counting down.
GATTGGAGCATGACCATGCTAGACTACATAAAGAGACAACTCACCGAGTGTTGTGGGAGGGACAACACAAACTTTGGATTTGGGACCATTTTTTGTTCATTCTTCTTCGAGATATTTCTTGGTCTTAGTCCATGAGAGACAGTGTGAGGGCATGTGGCCTCCCTCCCAATAGTATGTATATGGGCAACGTTGTTGCCACGACAGGGGGAGGAAGGACCATAGAGGCCTTCGGCGATGCATTTTTTGACTAGTGGGAACGACAGATTTTGGCAATAGAGGACTACCCCTACGTTGAGATCAACTTCTCCAGGGACCTAGACATGCCCATACCTCCTAGAGAAGAGCAAGGAGAGATAGGTACGTTTGTTTTAATGTTATTTAATTTTTTATTTCTTTTTATATATATCATTTTTATGGGAATTAGAGTATCTAACAACTATGTATATATTTATGTACGGATGTGGGGCCAGTGCGTCCAACAGACTTCTTGAGGACTAGGCAGCATCCTCGACCAGAGGTAGTACCATTTGTGACTGTCGGACCAGCAGCAACAACACGACGACCTCCAGCCAGAGAGGTTGAGATATTTTTGAGATGGGTAGAGAGGAACCTCACCATGCTTAATCACACAGTCCCTATGGTATAGATCGAGGATCTCCCACCATCGATGAAACCTATTCCGACGTTTGGAAAATGCCATGGTTCACTATGATAGGGCCAACATGCCCCGTCCTTAGCTTAGGATGAACCACTTACGTGCCAGGGGAAATTTTTGTATATTTTTTAGGGCATACGCCCCGTGATGTGTACTGGATATATATTTTTGAGGTGCTTGTGCCCACTTATGTACTCTGAGAATTTTGATATATATATATATATATATGCGTATTTACATCTTTTTTGTCTTATGGATTACATTTATTTACAAATGTATTTACATGTGTATGTGTTTTCATTTTCTTACATGTGTGCAATATGCCAATGTAATACTTGATTAGCTAAAGTATCTGTCATTTGATTCAATCTCTTAGGAACATGGATATATGTAATGTAATCAAAACACCGTTCTAAGAGACGTACCCTAAGTAATCGTCAATGTAGAGTAGGATCATAAACGCGGTATACCTCGTTTAACTGGGACACAACCAATTTTGTGTCTAAGTAGACCCGTAGGTAAGAGATACCATGCGACAAGGCATCATGGAGTAACTCTATTATTGCACTATATTCAACGACATTGTTTGTGGCGTCACCTAAATAGATACCTCCAGAAGATAGCAACTAGCCTTGAGGTGTGAAGATCACCCAAGCTACGGAAGAAAGCCTTCAAGTGTGTCGGCTATCACCATTTGAGAACCCAACAAACACCTCTGATTCACGTGACATCTACCACAGTGAAAAAGTTGATATCAAAATGACATGTCCATAAAACAAAAAAGGACAAAAAAAAAATTGTATAATAACTATACATATATACAAGAAGTCATCGAAGGAAGCCCACCTACGAGTAATATTTCTTGAGATAGAACCCATTTCTAGGCTCTGCTAAAGCATTCCCTTCAAAGTCAACCAGACAATACGTTCCCTTCTTTAACAACTCCTTGACGATGAAAGGTCTGAACCACATGGGTTTGAACTTGCCTTCCCCCAGGGGATCCTTATCTTGGTCATAAACCAGGACAACGTCTCCTTTGGAGAAAATCTGAGGACGAACAGATCGATCATACTAACACTTGACTCTTTGCTTGTGAGCCTTGTTGGCCAAGGCTGCATTATGATGCTGCTCATCGAGATGCTCGAGATATAATAAAAATTCCTCAAGCAGTGAAGTGTCTGGCAATAAATGTACTGCCAACTTTAGAGATGGGATCTGACATTCTATAGGCAAGACTTCTTCCAACCCGTAAATGAGTTGAAAAGGTGAGAAACTAGTGGCAATCTTTACAGACATTCGATAGGCCCACAATGTTGAGTACAACATCAAATGCCAATTTGATTTGGCTAAATTGATCGTTCATTGTAAAATAGTCTTGAGAGACTTATTCATAGATTCCACCTAACCATTCGCTTGTGGGTAATAAGGTGATGAATGTTATTGTCTCAACCCTAAATTTGATGTTAAATCAGACATCATTTTATTCTAAAAGTGACTGCCATGGTCAATGACAATCTCCTTTGGGATGCCGAACCTTGCTATTATCTGATTGAACAAAAAGAGAGATGTTATCTCACCATCATCTTTGCACGTTGGCATAGATTCAACCCACTTTGTGAGGTATTCTACTGCTACGATGATATAATGGTGCCCCCTAGCTGAAGGGGGGTTGAATTTATTATAATCAATCCCCCACTTGGTAAAGGGGCCAACTATAATGACAAGAAAAATAGGAGCAGGGTGTGCCCTCATCTTTCGAGAGAAGATATGACACAGGTGTCACTTCTTGACCGATTCAATGTAATCTTTGATCAACGTCAACCAATAGTAACCATCTCGTAGAATCTTTTGGGATGTTGCCAACCCAGAAAAATGACCACCACAATTGCTCCAGTGTGGAAATCATTAAGCACAAGTTCTAGTTCTTCATGAATGAGGCACTGACGAAGGATGCAATCTACGCCTGGACAATATAATGTGTCATCAAGTATGAAATAGTTTTAGCCTCATGGAGTATACATCGATCCTCATCATGAGAAGTAGAAGCAGGGCACTTCAAAGTCTAGATATAGACTAGTATATCTCCATACCATAGGTTCGAATTTGAAATAAAAAAAAGATCTCCTTTAATAGGTGATTCTTTGGGCATAACATCACCTCATTCGACCGGAAGTTCCAATATAAGTTCCACAAATACCAACGAATTTTTGGATTTTCTAGAGACAAAATCCAAGTCAAATTCCTAGAGGATGAATATCCATCTATTGATATTTTCATCGATTACAGGTCATGTCAACATGTATTGGAACGGATTCACAATGACAATGATGGTGGTATTGCGAAGAAAAATATAATGACAGAACCATTGGAAAGCATGGACTATTGCTGATGAAAGATTCTCAATGTGGGAGTAATTGAGCTATGGTCCAACTAGGACTCGGCTCAGGTAATAAATTACATTCTCTTCAAGTAGATCATCTTCTTAAACTAATACCATACCGATGGTCAACTCTGTAGCAACCAAATACAATAAGAAATATTTATTATAATTGGGTGTCCGAAGTAGAGGGGTTGATGTGAGGGCACATTTCAGTGCTTCAAAAGAGCGTTGAGCAGCTTTGTCCCAATAAAAGGGAACATCCTTCTTTAGTAAGAACATAAACCCTTTAGTGATCTTGGCATAATTTGTGATAAAACGCCGAAGAAAGTTGGTTTTTCCCTGTAAACTCTAAAGCTGAGGGACTGTGCATGGGGGAAGCAATTGAACTATCGCCTCAACTTCTATAGGATCGACCATGATCCCTGTTGTCAAAACTATGAAACCTAGTAGGCGACTTGACGTTACGAAGAAACTAAACTTGATTGGATTCAAGTGAATCCAATAGTAGCGACATCGCTCAAAGATAAGTCGGAGGTGCGGAGGATGATCATCTCTCTTACGAGATCGTGATGCTAAATAATCGATATAAGTCTCAACTATTTGTCTTAGGTCATGGAAAGCAAAAGACATGGCCCACTGAAAAGTAGCTCCAACATTATTCAGGCCAAAAGGAATCTTTTGATAAGAGAATGTACCCCATGGACAGATAAAAGTTGTTTTATGTTGGTCTTCAAGATTAATATGTATCTGATTGTATCCCGAAAAAACATCCATGAAAGAAAAGACCTCACAACCTGCGCATTCATCAACAATCTGGTAAATGAATGGAGTGGGGAAATTATCCTTTGGACAGGCCTTGTTCAAATCACAAAATTCCATACATACGCAAATTGTTCCTTGATTTTTGTTGACTGGAATGGGATTTGGCACCCATTGAGTCAATTGAATGGGGTAGATGAAACTGGCTTTGAGCAGTTTCTCTACTTCAGCCTTAATAGTTGTTGCTTTCTTAGAATTTATCGGACGAAGCTTCTGTCGAACCAACTTAGTATCTAGATACGTCGTTATTTCAAGTTCGACGATTCTTGGATATATGCCTGGCATTTCCTCGTAAGACCAGGAAAAAACATCGTGAAATTATTTAAATAAATCTCTATAGATTCGAATCTCCTTGGGGGAGAAATCTGCTCCAATGAATAAATTCTCCACGATGCCAGGGGTTCTGGAGATATTAATAGGTATCTTTTCAGTGATGTTTTCCATATTAACTTCGATGTAAACTGTGTGTGTAGCCAAAGAATTGATAGGACAAGACCTATCTCCAGTCATAATCGATATGAATTTTCCCACCTCAATTCTTCCTAACTTCGGGAAAAAATAAGATCTGTGATAGAGATCATCCCAGGGTTTCTCTAGACTAGTCAATGCCTCTATAATCGCCTTGTGAAATGGAAATACCAAGTCTAATGAATCGATAGTGGCGAGGGAACCTTGAGCCTAGGTAGGCTCAAAAACTGGATCTAAATCATGTGCAGGAGTCGGATCGGGGTCAACGGAATGCTAGATTATAGAGTGTGCAAACTTTGCCGTGAACAAAGGCATGTCCATGCCATGATGCCCTATCCCTTCCATCGTGGTCGGTGGGGAAGGAAGATTCCATGGATCATTAAAGTAATTCATACGAAACAAAGACACTTGAAATATTTTATCCTTAGGCTAGTCAGCGATAGCCGATATAAAATTAACATTGTCGTAAGGGGCAGGGTAATCGAACGTACCCATGAGAGGTGGGAACAAAACAACCCCTACGTTGATGATGTCGAGTTGTGGGTTATCATTCATCGGGATCATGGATTCCCTTGATGAAGGGTTAGTCTTGGAGAAGGACAATTGATCAATGGTCACGATTTGACGCTCATGTGGAGACAACAAGAGTCAAAATCTTGTAGCAACCACTGCATGCATGGAATATGTCCAACTCCTTCCTAACAAGAGATTGTAGTTGAGAGGCACATCAACCACCTCAACCTCAATGCACATGGTCTTCCCCCCTAACTGTACAGGGAAAGAAGGAATGATTCCATGTGGTCGGAATGAATGACCATCGAAAGAGGTAAGAAGAGTAGGTGAAGGAGACAAAACGGGCTGGCCAATGGACTTTCCAACATTCCAATGACATCAAGCATGTTGAGGCACCCTCGCCAACCACTGTGCGGAAAATATTCCGTGTAAAAATTTTTGTGGTGTAAGCCACTACTATCTGAAATGCCATGTGATATGGGAGACGAGGCTTCAAGTTAGTTGTATCAAGCATGATAGTACTTGGATTACAAGTCTCAGAAGATCCTGAGGAAGCTAACAGAGCCTTTCTCTACGAAGGGCAGCTCTAGAGGACCTCCAAAGAAGACATTGCACAAGCGGTTTGTGACAAATCCTCCACCACAGAGTAATTATGGGCGGCCCTTGCATTTGGATTATGCGAAGCTTTCTTGAACGCCCCTTTCGGGATGCATGTCATTGTTTCACCCAACGTCCTCTTGATCTAGAGAGGGATAGATGGGTTTTTGACTTCTTTACCCTTCTCAAAATTGTTATTCATTCCATAATCATGCATCCTAGTCACTATGTGGGCATCACCTTTCAACATATAAACATTTGAGGTTGAGGGATTACTAGATGACTAAGGGGGTCCCTAACTTCCCCCATCCGCATTCACAGAGGTTTGAGTTAAATTTTGACCATGTGGAAATCGGTTCATTAACATAGCAGGTTGTTGTTGCACCAAAAACTTTTGGGCCTCCACAAGCCGAGGGAACAGATGCGTTATATGGTCTTTCATGCAAAGGTTGCATGGATACTTTGACTTTGTTTTTTCTTTGTTTCCCTCGCCAACATTATTGGTGGGTTTATTATCCCCCTTACCCTTCTTTTTCTGTTTCTTCTATTTTTCTGGCTGTTGGTTGGCCTTTGGGTTCATCGATTACACACTTTGTACATCCGACGTTTGAGTAGGGACAACAACTGAACCAGTGGTTGGGTTGGTCATTTTCTATTTTATAGACAATTGTTACAATTGATTCGACAACTGATCAATGGGCTTTGATTGTGTTGAACCAATGATGCCATCAGTATGTTGTCGATACTTGTGTCTGGTCTTGTCAATAATAGACTACGACGCATCTGGAAAAACCTTGTAAATCAAACCACACTGAGAGTATATCATCTCTAGTTGTTGAGCTCTCATTATTGCCTCTTCCTTTGAAAAGTCCCCCGATGTTGCAATGTCCTTGGATAACTGGGGTACCAAAGCCTTAAGGAATCATTCCAGCAGGAATGTTGGTGCAACTGGTACTTTTATCAAACTCTTCTAACGTCGCCATTCTCGAATGTGATTGAAGATATGGTCAGCCTTTGTTTGCTCAAAGTTGGCTGACAGTTTAATGTTGGCTTCGTATCTCACAAGTAATTGAAAATGGTTTAGAAAAACCATTGCCAATTCGCCAAAAGTAGAGTACCTTGAGCGGTCGAGCTTGATGTACCATTTGATGACACTCCCAATAAGAGTGCATTGAAACAGACGAAACTAGATGGAGTTGTCTCTCAATGAGTTGGGCGAACACCATAGGTGAAAGGTTGTCACATGATCACCTGGATTTTCGTTAGGCTTACATTCAAACTTCATAATGTCTTATGGAAACTTTGTTGGCATAGCTGGAAAATGTGAATCATGATAGATTGGGTCATTTAACAATCTTGAGAAGTCTAGAAAATGCAACGTTGCTAGAAAAGGTAGCTTGGGCTATTGAGTATTTACATGAGGAAAGGAGCCTGGAATTTGAATGGCACTAGGTTTCCAACAAAAGTTAGGTTGTTGTTCAGGGTTCTAGTAAAAATCATGGCCTAGGATAGCATTCAAATACTACTCTTTTGGAGATGTCATCGGTTGATTCCCATATTAGGACGTTGAGGGCTAGGAAGGGATTGCTCCCGATGTTGTGTTCCAAAGGTTCTCGAAAGGGTTGCCCCCCACCAATCCTATAGGCATAGGTATACAGACTTGCTTGGGGTTCCATTGACCATGGAAGGGGTTTCCCCTAATCAACATCCCTCACGAGGGGATTTATCCCTGCCACAAATTCCAGGGTCCTTGAGAAGTGTGTGCCCCCTATGTAGGAATAATACCCTGCACAGGATTTTGTGATCCAAAACCAGGGTTGCCCCAGGTTGAGACAACAACTGATGAGAATGTGTTGTTACCAAATGAGTCAAACAAAGATAATTAAAAAGAACCCACTAACATGGTGTTAGAATAAAGTCCTTGACTACCTTCTCTGAACATGTTGTAGTTCATGTTCGTCCAGGTGGGCTACTAGGGAGCACCGCCTAACGAGGGGAACAATAGAGGTATATGATCCTCACCGTAAGGGAAAGCATTATAGGTGGTTGAGGTCCCCCCCATGGACCCTTGCAGAGGAGCATTCATGCTCCTTGCCCCTAGAACCATGTTCTGTAGGGTGGAGTAGGATAGGACATAGTTTGTATCAAAGCCAGGCATCTTGTATGAAAATGGAGGGCATGTTGCACTCTGTGTGAAAGGTGTAGTGATCACCACCATAGACGAAATCGGACCACTACCCAAGGTAAAGGCAGTCAAGACCATAGTGGCCCAGACCTGCGAAGGTGAGTTAGGAGGCGAAACACCCCTAGTCGTGGCATCCGTAGAGGGAGTATGAGATATCCTTGATGAAGTAGCATAATTTTCTTCCATCGCTGCTTGCAGGATTATCTGATGCTCGTGATGCGTTACCCTTGGAGGGGAAAGTTATATCAAAAGTGGTGCTGAAAAGTCAGTGATCAGATGGTTGTACGAACCAATATCTTTTTCTCCAAGGTTAGTAATAGTTGGTTCCTTTGGATACAAGTGTTATCCTCTCGAAGTTGGCTCGGCTGCAATTTCCTACAGCCCGGTCGCCTCAAAAGAACCTGACTGGTCTAGTCTTCACCTTAGCGGTGGTGGGGGTGGTTCCAAATTAACCGACATCAGACCCAGAAGCCTTCACGACCAATGGAGCTCTTGATCTTCCACCATGATAAAATCAATGACACACTAAGGCTTTTCTAACATTGAAAACCAACACACACTAGAAATAATTCCTATAAGATAGGGCAATGAAACCACTAGCTAGTTTGAAGAACAATTACACCAGCCAACACTAGAGAAAATTACCATTGCATGTGAAACTCAAACACGGAATCACCCTCTGGGTATACTCTGCAAAGAGTGGCCCGATGTCTTTCCTAGGTACCGCAATATACCCCTGTAGTCACCTGTGTAAGTCACTAAAATAAAGGCAAATAGGTTGCCAGCATGCAAACAATAACTAGGCGAGTATAGTCGACAGTCAGGTGGACCGCAATGAGTAGGGTATCAATATTGAATGTAATATCCCTCGGCCAAACCCAATTGTAAATGTAAATTCAAATGTACTTAATTCGGTGAGCTGTTTGACATCATTTTTTGTATGCACCTTTCATGGCATAGTGCGCGCATGTACTGTGCAGTAAAATGATGAAGTGTCTACAGTCCAGGATACTGTTCACACCACCTTAAGTGCATGTGATATTGAGGCCATCAAGCCTTTTTGTATATGTTTTGTTTTATAGGCTAGTGAGCCAGTTATTATAAGCTAGGATGCTTATGTTTTGATTAGGCTAGAGAGCCTAGATGTTGAAGGCCAGTGCACCTATTTTTGTATATGTCTCATAATTAATATAAAATACATCACTGTGTGTAGAATGACCACGATAAAAGAGATGTGGGACTAAACTCCACTAGTGAGGGAAAGGGAGGGACAAAAGTTAAGGAAAAGGGCTAAGCTAGGGAGCTTAAGCCAAAAATGAATATTATATTAATATTTCTTAAATCATAAAGTATGGATGATCATTTTATCCTAAGTTCTAAAATTGGGGACAAATGGAGCAAAGTATCTCCCAACATGACAAGTGTCAACTTGGGGACATGCATACATATTGTTGGGAGTTAGTTCATTTGCTATCATCTTTTCCATCATTCTTCCCATCATTCCTTCCATCATATAGTCATCCAGTCAACCATCCATGAGCATTCACACACCATTGAGTTATCCTTTCTATCTTCATGACTCTACCTGAACCTGTATCCATGGCCATTTTGTGAGGGTGTAGTTGGTTATCTTGGGAGTTGGATTGAAGGAGCGGGTTGTCAGGCCCATGGGATATTGAAGAGGTGGGTTGGCCCATGAGCAATTCTCTGAGTGAGATAATTGTTGGTAATTGATTTCCTGAAGGTGCTAAACTGCAGCTAAAGTTCTCTGATACTTCCTGTTCGACCTGTTGCTGAAGCCCGGAAAGGAAGTGGGGCAGTCGAAGGACTGTTGAGCAAAGAAGGGGCACACTTCCTGGGTGGGACAGGCATGTAGGGAATGAGGGACTATAGGATGTTAGTTGAGTGAGCACCTGAGATGGAGTCTTTCCTGTTGTCCATGAGCCTTTAGCTTGGTTAGGAATCCCTTTACCCAGGTGGAGTTTAGTCCCATCTCAGGGGTGACTCACTGTTGAGAGTGATGAACAATGTGGTCTAAGGCTGGGAGGTTCGTGGAAGATATACACATAGTTGGTGACATTTTTTCCAAGATAAGTGCCAATTGTGTGATAAATTTACACGCTGCATTGTTATTTACATGTTTATTTTTATGGGTTATCATATATTCGGTTATAACTGTGTTTATTTTTATGGGTATTTCCTGTATATGTTGCATGTATATGTTATTGTTATTTTAGTGTGAATCTGTGTACTTAAAAATGTATTTGTATGTTTACATTTTGTATAGAATGCTTCCGCAAGAGTTTTCTGTGTATAATTTAATTGCATGTAGTTCGAAAAATTTATGTGGCATAGCTTAGTTGGATGCTGGGTATGTTATATTATGTTCCGCAAAGAGAGAACAATAAGAGGTATCTGGTGTAGCCTAGCCCGACATGGATGGTCGGGGACGTTACAAATTGGTATCAGAGCTTCAATTTTCAACACTGAGCCTGGATGGCCCGAGAAAGTTGATTTGAAGAGAAATGTCATAGAGGATTGATTTCAAAGTGGCCAAGTTTCGACTTGCAGTGCGTCCATGGTAAAATTTAGAAGCAACGACGTGGAATTGGGAAAAGCCCCATTTTTTGTTGGTAAATTCGTGAGAAAATGGAGAAATTCAGACAAGTGATATGGGTATATGTTGTTGCATGACAATTTAGTTAATGGTGTGTAGAGAAATTTTGTTGGTGCATGCACAATATGGGTATATTGGTATAGAGCATAGAGAAACTTTGTTGGTGCATGCGCAATATGGGTATATGTTTCCGCGCGACAATTTAGTTAATGGTGCACGTAGAGTATTGGTCTGTGGTGAGGGTGTACCAAACTTTGGCATGGTGCAGTGCATAGAGTGAAATGTGTGCGTAATATCAGCATGCGATACAAAAACTGTACGCAATGGGTATCAGTGCAAGAACCAAAACTGTGCACAGTGGATATTGGCGCACGACACAAAAGTAGTGTGCGTAGATTATTGGCGTGACAGAAACGTGATGCACAATGGTTATAGGTGCGTAGATCATGATTTACCTTGTGGTGTTGCTACGCATGCTATAAATGGGGGTATAGGTTTAATTTTCTGCACATGAAGTCATTTGGAAGGCAAACAACAACAGAAAACTAGTGATTTTCTGCAATATTTTATATCATTTGAACATCATATTTTTGCAGTGCATTTTTGAGGGCCTTAATAGCATTTTTAGCAACTCAAAAACCATGAGACAAAGGTGTACCAAAGATACACTTTATATCTGTAGATCAAATGAAAGAGCTCAGATAGATCTTTCTAATGGTGCAAATTGTTTGCGAAATAGAGCTTTTATGAGAAATTTACAGCTTAAACAGTGAAGGGTACGTTTTAAGACCCAACTAACTTCAAAGAGCCATAACTTTCTACTCCGGAATTAGATTGAGGCACAATAACAGTCAATGCAAATATATTAAGTCATAGAAGACTTTACCAGAGATGAATTAAATTTTTGGGCATGCTAAAAGTGTTTTATATGGAAAAGAAGGCACCTAGAGCATATCAGTTACAATATGGTATTTTGGCCTAGAACTTCAACAGGCTGTAACTAGCAACCCAAAAACTAGAAAAGGGTGAAACATGGACAGAGTGTCCATAATATGGATATGAAGAAACCCAATTGATCTCTTATGAAATCTTCAATGGAGTAAGTGCAAGAGTGCATAATTACAACGTATAATTGCGCCAAGTTGAAGTGTCAACAAAAAAGTTAATGAGAAAATTTCAAATGACCATAACTTTCTGCTCTAGACTCAGAATTGAGCATGTGAGTAGGTGTTGGAAAGGTCTTGGACAAAAGAATATAATTGTTCACATAGAAAATTGATCAAGGAATTAACATTTCTAAGAAATCAGAAGAAATAATTCTGATATATATTATTGAACCAGAATGGTTCATATTTTCATGAAATTGTTGAAACAGTTAGCCTGACATAGTTTTGTTGGCTGCAAATTTTGCAGAGTTAACAAAAAATAGATCAAGATCATATTAGAGTCTAGAGTAATGGAAGAGGCATAGGGGAATTACATTAAAGAGGATGAGATTAGAGGGATGGATGTCCATTTGGGTATTGAAGGAACAAACTCCAATGGACATGGAGAAGAAAGGGATCAAAATGTGATTATGGCATAGACCATTAAAAATTTACAGAAGGATTTCCAAATCCATAAATATGATAATGAAAGGCTTGTCAGAGCCAAGGAGCAACAAGATGACTTCCACATGAAGTTATTGGAGAGTTTGAATAGAATAGAAAAGAAATTGGATAAGGAGAGTGGCTCAAGCAAATCAGGAAGTCACAGACCTCCTGATGAGAAAAGAAAATCAAGAAGTGTTAGAAGACATCACCATCACTCCCCAAGGCATTCCAATATGATGGCACACAACAACTCAATTCCATCCCCTGTCAGGAAGCATAAGGGATCTGGGGTAGATGATCTACGAGGAGAGATGAACAAAATCAGCCCTCCTACTTTTGATGGTGAGCACAAGAAGGATGAAGATGTAGAGACATGGTTGTTGGGCATGATAGAGTATTTTCAATTGCATAATTATTCTTCTCATGCAGAAGGTAGAATTTCCATCTATCAATTGAAGGGAAAGGCATCCATGTGGTGGGATCAACTTGTGCAGGTGCAACACATTAAAGAGAAAAGTGTTACTTGGAGGGAATTCAAGAAGTATTTTGAGAAGAAATACTTGAATAAGAGATATTATGACAATAAAATGAAAGATTTCTTTGAACTCAAGCTTGGGAGTATGACCATAGATGAATATGAGAGAAGGTTTTTAGAACTGCTAAAGTATGTCTCTTTCATCAAGGATGGGACATTTAATATTCATAGGTATTTGAGTGGATTGCCATCATTTATCAGTGAAAAAATACAGTATGATGATTCCAAGACATTGGAGGAGACCATAAGACGAGCTAAATGCCTATATGATCATCAGAAAGCAATGCCAACTTTCCAGAAAGCTTGGGAAGACAAAAAGAAATTCAAGGTGGATCAAAGGAAGAAGGGATATAAACCACCATTCTTTTGAAATAATCCGCAGAGACAAAAAACTCCCAGAGATCCCATAACAATTGAAACAAGGGGTCAAAGGCCAAGGCAACCACCTATTCAATGTTGGGGTTGTAAAGGAGTTAACATGTTTAGAGATTTTCCTCACAAAGGTGAAAAAGGGAATACTGTTCACAATGTACAACGAGTTGAAATAATGGAGGACATGGGTATAAATATGCCAAGGATCTATGCAGCCCCGGACAAAAAGAAAGCAGAGTATCAGTCACATATGATTGAAATAGAAGGTATGATCAACAACCAAACCATTGCTATTTTAATTGATTCATGAGATAGTCATAGTTATATAGATTCTAAGATGGTGGAAAGTTTGCATTTGGCAAGAATCAATCATGGGAAATCTTGATTGGTGCAGCTAGCTATAGGAGATAAAAGAAAAGTCATAGAGATGGTTAAATCATGTCTTATGGACATGAATGAAATGAACACGCGAGAAGATTTGAACATCTTTCCTTTAGGTTCCTATGACTGTCTAATTGGGATGGATTGGTTGGACCAACATCATGTCATCCTAGACTATCATAACAAGGCATTTACTTGCTTGGATGAGGAAGGGACCCTAAGGAAAGTGCAGGGAATTCCCAGGGCAGTAACCATCATAGAAATTTCATCATTCTAGCTAAAGAAATGTTACAAAAAAGGGTGTCAAATATTTGCAACACATATGGAAGAGACACCTAAAGGTAAGGTGCCAAATTTGGAAGATTATGTAGTCTTGGAAGATTTTGAAGATGTGTTCAAGGAGGTACTAGGACTACCCCCAAAGAAAGATACTGTTTTTTCTATAAATTTAATGCCTGGAGCAACTCTAGTGTCAAAGACCCCTTACAGAATGAGTACAACAGAGTTGAAGGAGTTGCAAATGAAGCTTGAAAAACTTCTGAAGAAGGGGTATATATGCCCAACTGTGTCACCTTGGGGTGCCCCAGTCTTGTTTGTGAAGAAGAAAGATGGAACATTAATATTGTGCATTGATTTAAGACAATTGAATAAAGTGACCGTGAAGAACAAATATCCTTTGCTAAGGATTGATGATCTCTTTGATCAATTAAAGGATGCCAAAATATTTTCAATGATACATCTCAGGTCAGGATACCATAAAGTAAGGATTAAATAGGAAGATATCAACAAGACTATCTTCATGACAAGGTATGGTCATTATGAGTTCACAGTGGTGCCATTTGGGTTGTCAAATGCACCAGTTGTTTTCATGTGCTTAATGAATGGTGTTTTCCGAGAATATTTAGACAAGTTTGTCATTGTATTTTTGGATGACACTCTTATATATTCTAAGTCATAAGATGAGAATGAACATCATTTGAGGATGGTGTTGCAAGTATTAAGGGAGCATCAATTGTATGCCAAGTTGAGAAAGTGCTCATTTTATAAGAAGCAAATTCATTATTTGGGGCATATCATTTCAAAGGATGGGATAGAAATGGATCCTGAGAAGATAGAAGACATTAGAGAATGGTCAGTGCCAAAGAATGTGACAAAGGTAAGATCATTCATGGGCCTTGTAGGCTACTATATGATATTTATTGATGGATTTTCAAAGATTGCACACCCAATCACTTCCTTTCAAAGAAAGAGTGTGAAGTTTCAGTGGACATTGGATTGTGAAAAGAGTTTTCAACACTTGAAATAGTTATTAACAAGTGCTCCAATACTAAGGATTGCAGACCCAAATGAAGACTTCATTGTATGCACAGATGCATGTAAAGAAGGACTTGGTGGAGTCCTCACTCAAAATGGTTTTGTTATATGTTATGAGTCAAGGAAGTTAAAGGAGCATGAAAAACACTATGCCACTCATGATTTGGAGTTGAGAGCTGTTATTGGATAAATACGTAAGTGCGGACACAAACCAATCTCTCTAGATCCACTTGGATCTAGAACAAAGCAAGACAGAACATGACTCTTTCCCTAGATTCTAACCATTGAATTAAATAGGAGGCAAGAACAAAGAACATACCTTATGATCGCTTCCTTGTCTTTGTTTCTCTCGCTTCACTCCAGTTCTCTCGTACAGTCAAGACCAAAACAATACAAACCAACTGAAGTGAAGAAAGCACAATCTATTCAACAGTCAATCTATGTATATGATCAAGGAGTTATACAATAAAGTGAAACTAACTTTATGGGAAAGGGACATATTACTGTATCATATTAACGGAAAGTAAAGATTACAACCTGAGCCTTGATGTTGCAAACTTCCTTTCGATGGTCCTTGGCTCTGACACACACACTTTCTCACTTGCATGAAGAAGATCAACCACCTTTGATAAACGTGCTGGAGATTCCTAGCTGTTGTAGCTTCAGTCCTTCACACAATCTTTCACCAATTCTCCAATGAGTCTTGTTTCTCCTTGTTTGCTTAACCTTTTCCATGAGAATTCACTCAATATATAGGAGAGAATGAATTATTTACTTGAATAGGAATGATCCCAAAATATCAGAGAATCCAGTACTAGGATAACCATTCGAATGCCATCTCATCATTCTAGAAGATTCCCTTCTAGAAGCTTCGAGAATTCATCTTTTTCCCTTATTTAGAAAGATTTTTCACCCTAGTAGTTCAACATAGTGTGAACTTCTCGCACCCTGGCTTAAGGCAGCCTGCGAGAATCATACATTCTCGCAGGAAAATATACTAGCAACCTGCGAACAGTCCTCAAAAATGTTATTTCTGGAAAGAGATGAAGGTAACTTTTCTCAGGAGAAAGTTCTAATGAATAGCCTGAGTACACCATCATCAATACATCATCATGACGACCAAAATCATGGGTAGCATAATGCCCCCCAAAGTATGAGGTTGGAACCAGTGACAACCGATAGACTTTGTAAGCTGCATGTGTGTGTCGAGAACCAGGAGCACATCTAATTGGAAACCAGTGAACAACCAAGCATCTACAAAATATCATATATACCAATTCTGAGGTAGGCATTCCCATACTCATATCACATACTGATGACATTATAGACATGGGTCATGGCCACCAATCATACACTGTGGATCCATGCCGTCAAAATATAGCATAGCCACCAGAATACACTGTGGATCTATGTGAGAAATTTCAAATCAAGACGACCTATCCACGAGACATACATAGTGGATCTATGTCTCGCAAATTATACATACTCCATCGCAACCTAGATCACAAAGATGATATCCAGGGTCTTCAATCTCGTCGCCCAAAAGTATGAATCTAACCATGTGATTACATGTGTTGAAGTCGAACATGGTAGAAACCACTTGATTACCGATCATTGATGAAACCATTAACAAGTGCGAGGGAAATCACCATTGATGTCAATGACTCCCAAGGTACCATAGTACAATCCATCGAATGTGAATGAATGAGTTGATGTCAAACATCTAATGGAATCTTTCGATCAGGGGTCAATGATGTAAACCCATTATCGAAAGCGAGGAAACCTGCCATTGAGGCATGCAAGTTCCAAGGTACCAAATAATTTCTAAGTCTTGATTCTGGATAATGAGCTAAAGTCAACGAAACAAAACTCGTCACAGGAGGGCCTTGATGTATCCCCCATCAATGACACGAAATGAGTAACAGATTTTGAATATGAAACAGAGTATGATGTGAATTGGAATGGACACAAGGAAGGCCGACACGGATATAATGGATAACTGCAGATGGCCGACTCAATATAGGTTTCAGATGGACTTCTCTTGAACATATGAATGACACGACCAATGATTTGGCAGCATTGACTCAAAGATGACACAATGAATGATCTTGTAGCAAATCGAATGAGAGACAAATGGATTTCCCAAACCGGCTTCAAATGATGAATAGGGGGTGTCATGCTCAAGAGCGACACTTACTGCCAATCAATATGAAGATGAAACATATCCCTTTCCCAAATTTCCCCCCACCATTTCTGGCAAGTATCTTTTTTTTTTTATGCAAGCTTGAGGAGGATAACATATGCTTGTTGATGTAAGCTCATCCTTCGAACGAGTCCCTCGGAGTATATTTAACGAACTCTAAGAAGGAGTGGTTCGGTCCCATCACGGGTCTGTCAATGTTTGTTTAATGAGTCCAGAGATAGAAAACTCGAAGGTTTTTCAAGATTATAGAGTTTGGAAAAACACTTAAAAGAGAACTCTCTCAATTCTTTTTTCGTAAAATAGTCTGGACAAGACCGAAAAAGAGATAAATTATCGCTCACCAGATGCTTCAAATACTTTATCGAGCATGAAAATAGCAAGGTCGCTCGACGAACTTTTCATGTTTAGAGAGTCTGAAAAGAGCTTAAAGAGAACTCCAGGGGGGTTCCTTTTTCGTATAACCTTGTTGAGCCCGAAAAAGTGATAAAAGTATGCTCGATCACATTCTCATGTATTTACGAGTGCAAGAACAAACAAAAATGACGCTCGAGGTTTTATGTAAAAGCCATAAAAAACAATTGAAACACATGATGTAAAAAGAAAAACTATGTCCATATCCCGATATTTGATCATTCAAGTCATCACAGCTGCAAGAGTTTAAACTCAACATAACATTAGGGATTAGGGTTTAATTGACAAATAATCATAAAAACCAAAATGATATAGTAAAAGTCAATAAAAGGAGTAAATACTTTTTTTTACCACACCATTTTATATTTCCACTATTGAGCTCAAAAAAACCCTCTTTTACCCTCCAAGTTTAGCGTTAATTTGCAGGAGCTACGAGAGACCATTTAGTGAGTCGTCTGCGAAATTAAGGTAAGCTCTTCGTCCTTGACATTTTCATGGTTTAAATTTGTAATTTCATTGGTTAAATATTTAGTTTTGAGTTGAGTTTTCAAGCCCTACAAGCGCGCTGCAATTCTCGCAGGCGGGCCATACGGGGCCTGCGAAATTGAGGCGTTCTCGCAGGTGAGCCTTAAGCCACCTGCGAGGTTCTCACACTGTGCCCATGGGGAACCTGTGAGAACCACAAAGCCCATTTTTTTTTAAAATTTTTAGCCAATGAGAAATATTCAAAGCATGAAAAAAATTATTAATCTTCTTATTGTGTTCCTTGTGCAGATAATTGGTCATCACCATGGTACTTGAGTGGCGTGAAAGGGAACATGAAGAGGATAATGCAATGACCAAAAATCATTCACCTACCATAGCTGCTTTGAGAGATTGTGGGCTCTTAAAGTACTTTTGTATCCTGGGCATGAAGGCCCAAGTCAGACTATTAGAGTATCTGGTGTGTATGTGGGACCCAGATCAGCAGGTTTTTCACGTGGGAGATCAAACACTGTCCATAGACATTGAGGACATTTAATTTTCGACTGGATTGTCCCAACGTGGATACTATGTCATCCTGACCGGTAGTAGAGGTGGTGGGCTAAAGATGATTGAGTACTGCAATCAATACTGCGTTCCTGAGGCTGAGAGACAGAAAGGAAAAGTGGTTATCTGGGGGGTACGAGACTTGACCCTCCATACTATCCTTTTCACTGTAGATCGTATGGCTGGGAGTTCTACTCCTCATATGGAATTACAGAGCTACTTCCAGTATGCCATCGAGTGTACTGAGCCTCGAGTATTCAACTAGGCAGATGTTGTGCTTCGCAGTATCAAAAAGAAATTGACTAAATGCAGACATGGTAACCTAAAGAAATTCAGGTATGGATCTTTGTTGGTGCCCTTCTTCCTTGCGAGGGTCCCCGTATTTAGACTACAGGTTGAGTGGAACATACCGGGTCCCAGGGATCCAAGGATTTTGATATGGTGTCGGCGCATGGCCCGGCACGTAGCAGGACCGATCGTCAAGTACGATGATATTTTCTTTGACTGGCTTCAAACCCAGATGTTGATGGTTGATGACTACGCTTATGCCAGGTTGGATTTCCAAGGAGATCCGGACTTAGCACTACCAGAGGATACTCAGTGGGGTGACCTTGGTAAGAAGTACATGCATTTTCTCTTTTTAAATGTTTTTTGAATTTTTTATCATATTCAAAAGTTTTTGTTTTATATATTCATCCAAAGACTAATACAAAATAGTTTGTTGATAACACAGATGTTGGACCGTATAGACCTCTCGGCACTTCTTCCATCCAGTGGCAAGGAGAGGTAGTGGAAACACCATAGTATGCTGAGGATTATCAATTAGTGGAACAAAATCTAGAGGGCCTTACTGCAGACATTTCAGATATGACTCTGGAAGAGGTTCCACAACAGGATCAGCGTCATACTGTAGGGGTATCAACAACTATGAGTCGACTACTCCGTAGGGTTGCTAAGGAAGTCGTGTGTTACCATGAACATCATCCATGACGTCACTTTGTAGAAGCTATAAGATTCAATTTTTGACATTTTGGTCTTTGGACAAACTTTTTGTAAAAAACTCTTTTGATCGTTATATGTATAGACGGCTTCTACCGGTTTACTTTATATTGTGTGAATTTTGATGTGTTTGATTTATAAATGATTCAAATGTCTGTCCAATACATAATTATCCAATGCATCTGTTAATGTATTTAGACATCTAGGAATATGTTGATATTCAATGTGATCAAAATAACATTCCAAGAGGCGAATTCGAAAATACACCCGTAACAATGTAGGACTTCGAATAGAGTAGATATTACTTAACTGTAGTATTACAAGCTGCGAGTCAAGTCACACAACCAAATGATGAATTCCGAGTGAGATAGCATCAACTAATAATTCAATAACGACGCTATACTCTACAATTTTGTTGGTCGTAGACTGAGGCACACACCTCGTAAAGATACAAGTTCGTTTGTTGGGGCATAGATTGCCCACGCAGTGGATGCAAGGTTCCAAGTACTATGGCTAGCGCCATCAACGAAGCCAATATATGGTAGCGAAGAATCTGACATATGGAAATCAAATAAAACGTCACATAAGGGCAAAGACCAGATAACGACAAAAGAAAAATATAGTAGCACACACAAAGTATGATACATTAAAATACAAGTACTTGTGCACAGATGATTTATGAATAGTATTTCTTCAAGTACAACCCATTACTGGGTTCACTCAAAGGGATACCAGTGTTTTCAAATGTCGGCATCGCCTCGGCCCATGTCTTACAGTAGTCAACGGCTACAATAATGTAACCATGCCCCCCATCCGAGTGAGGGTGACATGTCATGAAATCGATGCCCCCTTCCTTAAAGGGATCAATTGAGACCATAGGAATTGGTGAGATGACAACAATGGTCGATGGAATCGGAATCCATTGGTAGTTCTCAAGATTCTATTGCTCCAGAAAAAGTATGGAACGATGATGCCCATCATCCCAAGGGGTGTCTTCCATGATGGACATGATCATCTCGTCAGTGGGAAAAATAACACGAAAAGGATTGGGAGACAACTCATCAAGAGAGGGGGTAGAAGGTGTTGTCGATTGAATGTCCTAATAAGCAGACTCAACCGGACTTAACGATATGACGTTGCCAAAATGAAGATGATCTCCATGGTCAGGGACAATCCAAGGGTCCTGTGACGCAGGAAGTTCGTGAGGCACGGTGGAGATCATGTTGATAGAAGCAACTAATGGGCGTGGAACAGTGGGCGGTGGAATGGAAAAAGTACCCATTAACGAGGAGTCCTTTAAAAGGCCTATACCGACGTTCTCATAACCTGGCGGGGCTTTAGCAATAAACGACACGTTGCCAGTACGTGTATCAGAATTGAAGAAGGTGAGTTGGTCGACGGTAACAACCTTTCCTTGATGAGGGAAACGTACTACATGGAAAAATGTTGACACAATGGTGCGCAGGGAATCGAACCAGCTATGGCCAAGTAAAAGATTATAATCAAGGGGAGCGTCAAAGACTTCCACTTCGACTTGGACCATTTTACCTTCTAGTGTAATGGGAAATGAAGGAAGAACACCGTAAGGCTTAAAACCAGAGCCATTGAAGGCTTTAAGAGTGTTTTGTGATTCATTCAAGGGAGGAGAGCCAATGGCTTTCCAACAAGCAAAATACATTACACACATTGAGGCACCCTCGTCGATAACAGTTCGACAAATGTTCTTGTCAAAGACAACAACTTGTATCTGGAACGCGAGTTGCGGTGGTAACTGTGGAATGTGATCATCCAAGTCAAAGACTATTAAATTTGTATCTGTCGGGTCAATTCCACCTATAGCTTTTAACAGGGCCTTCTTTTGTGCAGGACAAGACTGAAGGACTTCAAGGGCTGACATCACTGAAGGTGCCTGGGCCAGATCTTCAACAATGCTATAGTTTTGGGCCGCACGAGCATGAGGATTGAAAGTCAATTTCCTAACGACACCTTTTGGGGGTGGTCGCAGAACTGTATCAAGTCCCGGTCATTCGAGATGAAGAGGACCGTTAGTAGGTGGAGTCGCAGGAGATGGTTGTACCAAAGTAGGAGGTAAATCGGCAACCTTCTCCTTAGATGGAGTATAATCTTTGGCTCTAGTCGTGAGTGCAACGTTGTTTTTCTTAGAATCACCAGTACACATCAAAACATATGATGTCGTAGAAGAGGAGGGTTGGTCTTGAATGACCAACTGAGCCTGTTGTTGAGACGGGAAGGGTTGGGACAAGACAACCGGTGAGCCAGTTATTATAAGCTAGGATGCTTATGTTTTGATTAGGCTAGATAGGCTAGATATTGAAGGCCAATGCGACTATTTTTGTATATGTATCATAATTAATATAAAATACATCGTTGTGTGCAAACTGACCATGATAAAAGAGATGGGGGACTAAAATCCACTAGTGAGGTAAAGGGAGGGCCAAAAGTTAAGGAAAAGGGCTAAGCTAGGGAGCTTAAGCCAAAAAGGAATATTATATTAATATTTCTTAAATCATAAAGTATGGATAATCATTGTATCCTAAGTTCTAAAGTTGGGGACAAGTGGGCCAAAGTAGCTCCCAACATGATAAGTGTCAAGTTGGGGACATGCATACATATTGTTGGGACTTAGTTCATTTTCTATCATCTTTTCCGTCATTCTTCCCATCATTCCTTCCATCATCCGGTCATCCAGTCAATCATCTATGAGCATTCACACACCATTGATCTATCCTTCGTATCTTCATGACTCTACCTGAACCTATATCCATGACCATTTTGTGAGGGTGTAGTTGGTTAGCTTGGGAGATGGATTGAAGAAGCGGGTTGTTAGGCCTGTGGGATATTGAAGAGGCGAGTTGTAAAGCCTATGAGCAATTCTCTTAGTGAGATAATTGTTGGGAATTTATTTCTTGAAGGTGCTAAATTGTAGCTACAGTTCTCTGAGACTTCCTTTTTGAGCTGTTGTTGAAGACCGGAAAGGAAGTGGGGTAGTTGAAGGACTGTTGAGAAGAGAAGGGGCACATTTCCTAGGTGGGATAGGCATGTGGGGAATGAGGGACTGTATGTTGTTAGTTGAGTGAGAACCTGAGACGGAGTCTTTCCTATTGTCCATGAGACTTTATCTTGGTTAGGAATCCCTTTACTCAGGTGGAGTTTAGTCCTAGCTCGGGGGTGACTCACCGTTGAGAGTGATGAACAGTGTGTTCTAAGGCTAGGAGGTTCATGGAAGTTATGCACACAGTTGGTGACATTCTTTCCAAGATAAGTGCCAATTGTGTGATACATTTACATGCTACATTGCTATTTATATGTTATCATATATGCGGTTTTAACTGTGTTTATTTTTATGGGTATTTTTTGTATATGCTGCATGTATATGTTACTATTATTTCAGTGTGAATATGTGTACTTATAGATGTATTTGTATGTTTACGTTTTGTATATAATGCTTCTGCAAGAGTTGTGTGTGTATAATTTAATTACATGCAATTCAAAAAAATTATGTGGAATAGCTCAGTTGGATGCTAGGTATGTTATAATATGTTCCACAAAGAGAGAACAATAAGATTTCTCTGGCGTAGCATGGCCCGACATGGATGGTCAAGGACGTTACACCGAAACCTATCGAGGGAATTGAAAGAAATTTTTCTGGAAGACGACAGAGGACCTCAAATGGATTCAAGACCCATGAAGCTTCGTGGAAAATGAGATCAAAAGAATCTCGAGAAAAGTCCTCTATATGTGTTTCCTACTACGCTTGGTCCGACTTTGGAGGGGTTATCTCTACTACCTTTCTGCACGTGACCTCATGTTTATCCCCTGTGTTAGAGGGGGGTCGTAGATAACTTCCATGTTTACTGGACTTTTGACACTCCCTAGCATAGACTCATATTTTTTTTTTATAGCCTTGAAGAGTTTCCTCTCCAACCTAAATCAATGATCTAGCCTAGTCTAGTAGATGGATCCTACAAACATAAAGTCTAATAAATTTTAATTAAGCATTAATTTTAAGTGGTTTTTCTTAATTCAAAGGAATGAAAATGAAACTAGTGGTGTTTGCAAAGATATGAAAGAGAAGAACAAATGTTGGAAACAAAATACTTCTTTTTCAAAATATTTGCAAATTGAAAACTCTTTAACCAACTTTTCTAACTAACTTTCTTTTCAAGATATTTTTTTAAAAGAAAAACCTAAAACTAAATTTTGCTCGACTACGAGCTACTTAAAGTCTTGAGTATTCAACAAAGAACTTGAGAAATCACTCTTCTTCCTGATAAGCAAAGACAACTAACCTAACTGCTTAACCAAACAAGAAGATAAAATATTTATTTTTTATTTTATGCTTCAAAATAAGAAACTTGAAAATGAATTCTTTTCTTTTGTTCTAAAGAAAGTAAAAGGGAAAAGTGCAGACAAGGAAAGACCAAAGAAACTGACTTTTGGTCTACTTTGGATTACAGGGAGTCACTGAAAGAACCACAAACACTAAAACATAAAAGACTCATAGACTTATCCAAAAAACCCTTTCAACAAAAGCACAAGCAATCTTGAAAGATAAAGGAACTGACATCAAACCTAGACTTAAATACTGTAACTATAGAGACCAATACTAAATCAAGAAACCCTTGAGAAGTCATACTTCAACCAGGGAAGAGGATGACTTCCTCTTCTTAAGAAAAAGGCTTCTTGACACAAGCACACTATTGACACTTAAGAAACCTACGTATGTACGTGGGCTGTCCAAAGGTAGGGCACATACGTATGCGTACAGACCCACTACAAGCTGCATACTACTCTGTAACTTCTCTAAAAAAAGAAAACCAATAGTTAGGCTAGCTAGGAAGGGAGTACTGGTATGGCATACTAGAATCCCTTGAAGACTCAACAACTTATAAAGAACTCAAAGAGGTAATTAAACCAATTAAAAAACCCAAAAACATCCGCTAAAAACCCTAGAAATTCCCCAGTATGGTCACCAATTCTGCTATAGTGGGAAAACCCCCATATGGACTACACTAGGGTTCTAAAGTGCAGGCATAGCTAACCATATAAATTCTCCTATTTTTAACAACTATCTCGACAATATCCCACATTCATGTATAAAATACAAATTATAAGGATCCAGTAGTCTTAACTTAAACCCCACGTCCGGTGTCGATCCTTCTGCGCTCGGTCATTTCTCGACTGCAAATCTCCTCCCAAGGCTAACTTGCATTCACCAAAAGACAAAAAATAAACTACGAACATGCATATTATATATTAATTAGTGGGTTATTTGTCATAATAAAATGTAAATCAAACACGAAGATTGAACACATCATATGGCGGGACGAAAAAAGTACTTCTTTATATTAATGTCACAAAGTCACTTACAAAGGATATCGGCAACTGCTCCTCGAACCCAGTCCTGGGTGCCTCTTCACCAAGCTCCAACTGCTTCCACATAACCTTCTTCTCTCACACTTCTCTCTAGAGAATGGGCATAGGCTTTTGAATGAGGAAAAAGAGGCAAGAATAGGGAATTTTGGCTCAAAACTCACAATGTGGTTGCAAATTCTTGGGGCAAGGGGGGAAAGTGAAATGGGTAGAGTTTCACTGTAGCTATGTTTCTCGTTGGAATGAGACCTAAAAAAATCCGTTTATATGGTAAAAGGATGGTTATTCTATTTGGTGACAGGCTATAGGCAATATATTAGTTGGGAAACTACCCAATAGCCTGTAATTGCAACGAATCCCTTGCAAATTTTTATTTTTTGAAACTTTTGTGGGTATACGCAGGTTGTAATGGTGCAACTAGCATACACACACGAGCTATAGTGGTGCATGAAGCGTGTGTATGTGGGCAATAGTGTTGCAGGGCACATACATCTTCAAAAATTGTGTTTTTAAGAAGAGTTATTCAGTGTTGGCTTGGCAAAAATAGTAAGTAAGATGGCCTAAAGCCAGGTATGAATGTATGGTGCAATTTAGTGTTATAACATGAATAGTGAGTGAAAAATAGATTAGTAGAATGAAGTGCTTGTTGAGATAACACCTCTATCACAGGTGTTAAGCACAAGATTTCACTAGGGAAATTGGAGGTGATATCCCCTCCTTCACTTGTTTTGGTGTTTGTTGGTTTCTATTGTAGAGGGGTTTTGAATTGAAGTCTCAAGTCCTTTGGGTGACAACACTTAGATTCTATATTTTAGATTTGTATTCCAAAGCAAATATGTGGTCTCAACCTATTATTTTTCTATCTGGTCACCAATTGTAAAGTAGTAAACTTAGTGTCTATTCATATGATATCTCATGGGTGACCACAAGTGGGAAGTTCTTGTAGTACCTGAGGAATATGAATAATCATTGTTTTATCTCCCCTAGAGGGTTTCCATATTCACGATGGTACTTACACCTTGGGTGATTATTGTGGGAGGTTATCGTAAATGTCTCTCACACCTTTGTTAGTTTATCTTGGGAATTAATCAACACATATCAATTTCTAGAAGGCCCTATTAATCAATTCTTCACCATATTGGGTTCATGACCTAATCAACATATGTTGAACTTTAGGGGATTAATTTGTTTATTAGATGGCCCTAGGTTTTCTTTGTCTTTTCACTTTTGAATGATTGATTTAAAGTGGTAGACCAACCACTCTCTTAGAATAGGACTTGAGTTCTTTCTCTAGAAAGTGTGGAGCTGCATCCTCAAAGGCATAGGATCAATAACATTGACTCTCCTATGAGGGAAGCCAATGGAAGAGGATAAAAAAAAATGAACAATCCTTCAAGGGAAGATATTAGTGAGGAATACCTCTTGGCTAATGGATTCTTAATATATTTGTAGGATTCTGTACCAATTCTTAGGAGGTTTCCATCTCCTCCTCAAAAGGATGATATTGGTCCTATATAGGTTGAGGATCTCACTAATTGTACTTGGTAAAACTTTAACCTACCTCTTAATGAGCCTCACAATCCTCTCCTTTTACACATTCAAACTTTTGATAGTCCAAGTCATAATGAAAATCCCTTTTACTAGTGGTTCACAATAGATAATGTTGTTAGTACTTGGGATTAGGGAATCCTCATACCCCTATGTCATATACCTCTTGTTGACAATCAAAATTGATCGTCCGTCAACTGGAAGAGAGAATCCGGTCTGGGGTTGTCTAAATAACCCAAGCCGTTTGGTGTAACTCGTTTTGACAGGTTTAATGGCTCCATTAGCCAATCTAAGAATCCTAAAAGAAACAAATAAAAGAGAGATATAACTAACTAATTACTAAACACACTATATATATGTA
The DNA here is from genome assembly GCA_009831015.1 of Picea engelmannii. Taxonomy (NCBI): domain Eukaryota; kingdom Viridiplantae; phylum Streptophyta; class Pinopsida; order Pinales; family Pinaceae; genus Picea; species Picea engelmannii. The sequence continues at coordinate 98,487 of ML786703.1, read as the reverse complement.
CATATGTTCAAATGCACCTATAGTAGTTGTATTTAAGAAGAAGATATACAAGTTTCATTTATTTACATGATTTACAAGATGCAAGTTTTAATCGAAGCTTACGAAAATCGATGTGAAAAATGATTGCTTCTAGGAAGTAGATAAAGAAAGCACATAAAAATATTTATTGTTTTTTCTTTTATAAATTTAAATAATCTTGCAAAAAATTTAATGACACATGAACATGTGGATAGTCAAAGTTGAACCATACATTCATTGTTTCATTCATAAACAACTTAACTATATAACACACATAATAACCTGTTGCTAATCGACAAAATTGGTATTTATATTTTTGTGTTGTATGAGCTCATGCTGTACTGTTGTTAAGGAAAAACTATAACAGAACAATACTAGCACTTCCAGAATACATTCAAAGAAGTATTTGATATTGGAGTAAATTAATAACAACAGGAAGACAACTAATTAAGAATTGTGTGATCTTAAGATAATCAATATTTAAGAACGAAAGAAAACTCAATTCTGGGTATTGATATTATTCATAATTTAACATTAGAAATAAATTCCATAATAATCAAATGATTGATTGATCACACATAAAAAATGGAATAAGAAATTATGGGCAACATATAACATTTAACAGTATGAAACACCATATGATTGACAAGCTAAAGCTAAAATCAACCGTTATAACATTTGCATAATATAACAATAATGAAAGAATAAAATGGAATAAGTATCACACAGTTCTAAAGCCAAAGATGAATTACTTTCCCATATTCTTTCTCAAAATCACATGCCCATATTGTAGTCCTGGAAGAATTGTTTTGGATAATAAACTCTTAAAGATTGGAAAAATTAATATATAAATAATAATAATTAACCATGTATTGATAAAAAAGACTAAAGTTATTTAAATCAATGCATAATCAATTATTCAAAGAATATGAATATATTATAATGAAAATAAAACCATTTTACTTACAGGACAAAAACCATTAAGCAACCTGGAATTCCATATTCTTCTTTAAAAATATTGGTCCATTCTCCCAAAACTTCCAACCATCCATTACTCCATTTGAAAAGAAATAAAAAAGTTTACAAAAGAAATAATATACAAAAGAGAAAGGATTAAAATCCTCCTCTCCAATTCTTGGATCTCCATGGCTCTGATCTTTCTCATATATTTATAAAATGAATGAACA
>ML786703.1:69630-94126 GCA_009831015.1 Picea engelmannii | reverse complement strand
TTCATTTTCCTTAAAAATTTCACTCTGTTTTGGTGATAAATTCTTCAACATAATATGATCATCTAAATTTGCCTCTTGTACGATAGATAATTCAAAACTTTCATGGAAAACATCTGATCTTTCATGTTGATAAGGTATGATTTCTAGATGAGGGTTTAAGGTTACTTCTTCCAATTGCAAATCTACATCTCTAATCAGTTTCATTGGAATGTTAGAATGCTTAAGATCATTTTCATCACCTAAGTCTTCTTCAATAACTGAATTTAAATACTGATTAGAGAAAGAGTTAGGAGAATGAGGACATTCACCTTGACCCAACATCGCATCTTCTTCCACGATGGTTGAGTACTGAAAATACAATGATTCAGAGGAAAAACCAATTTGATTGTCAGTAAGAACATTTTCAATAGATTCTATCTCCCTTGCTTGTTCAACATTTTCAGATGGATCCCTCTCATCCTGTGAACACAATTCTTCTTGCAATTTAGTGATAGTATTTGTAACTGCTTCATCATTTGTGATTGAATATGACTGGATGTAAGCATCATAGAGGAGATTTAATACAAATGCCATGTCATCAAGATTAAATTTACAAAGAACATGATGGATTCTTGTCGAAAAATCTTTTGAAGATGAATCGCCATTGACTAACAAAGTCTGAAATTCTTCACATATTTGATTGTAATCATAGATTTCAAAAGCATCTAAAAATTCATCTACAAATTGAAACCAATCAAAAATGTGACATGATGGAAAGGATTCAAACCAATGTTTAATCCAACCTCTAAAAGTGAAGCGAAAAGTCTGCATAAAACTCTTAAATCTGAGATGTCATGTTTGATGCATTTGCACCAAAACTTGTTAAGGTGGTTTTTAGCAGATGTATTGCCTCCACCATCAAAGGTGATTTTGGACAAGCGAGAGACTGTCTTGTTGGGAACATTGGGTAATGAGAAGTTGAAAGAATGTTCCAACACAATGATTTCGGGAGCCATGGGGGAATTGAATACATTTAAAGTAAAATCTCCTACAGGGCCAGCTTGTCAGTCAACCCTCCTTCTAGCACCATTTGTTGACGGGAAAAATTGATCGTCCGTCAACTGGAAGAGCGAGTCCGGTCCGAGGTTGTCTAAATAACCCAAGCCGTTTGGTGTAACTCATTCTGACGGGTTTAATGGATCTATTAGCCAATCTATGAATCCTAAAAGAAATGAGTAAAAGAGAGATATAACTAACTAATTACTAAACACACTATATATATGTACATATGTTCAAATGAAACTATAGTAGTTGTATTTAAGAAGAAGATATACAAGTCTCATTTATTTACATGATTTAAAAGATGCAAGTTTTAATCGAAGCTTACGAAAATCGATGTGAAAAATGATTGCTTCTAGGAAGTAGATAAAGAAAGCACATAAAAATATTTATTGTTTTTTCTTTTATAAATTTAAATAATCTTGAAAAAAAGTTAATGAAACATGAACATGTGGATAGTCAAAGCTGAACCATACATTCATTGTTTCATTCAAAAACAACTTAACTAAATAACAAACATAATAACCTGTCGCTAATCGACGAAACTGGCATTTATCTTTCTGTGTTGTATGAGCTCCTGCCTGTACTATTGTTAAGGGAAACCTATAACAAAACAATACTAGCACTTCCAGAATACATTCAAAGAAGTATTTGATACTGGAGTAAATTAATAACAACAGGAAGACAACTAATTAAAAATTGTGTGATCTTAAGATAATCAATATTTAAGAATGAAAGAAAACTCAATTTCGGGTATTGACACTATCCATCATTTAAAATTAGAAATAAATTCCATAATAATCAAATGATTGATTGATCACACATAAAAAATGGAATAAGAAATTATGGGCAACATATAACATTTAACAGTATGAAACACCATATGATTGACAAGCTAAAGCTAAAATCAATCGTTATAACATTTGCATAATATAACAATAATGAAAGAATAAAATGGAATAAGTATCACACAGGTCTAAAGCCAAAGATGAATTACTTTCCCATATTCTTTCTCAAAATCACATGCCCATATTGTAGTCCTGGAAGAATTGTTTTGGATAATAAACTCTAAAAGATTGGAAAAATTAATATATAAATAATAATAATTAACCATGTATTGATAAAAAAGACTAAAGCTATTTAAATCAATGCATAATCAATTATTCAAAGAATATGAATATATTATAATGAAAATAAAACCATTTTACTTACATGACAAAAGCCATTAAGCAACCTGGAATTCCATATTCTTCTTTAAAAATATTGGTCCATTCTCCCAAAGCTTCCAACCATCCATTACTCCATTTGAAAAGAAATAAAAAAGTTTACAAAAGAAATAATATACAAAAGAGAAAGGATAAAATTCCTCCTCTCCAATTCTTGGATCTCCATGGCTCTGATCTTTCTCATATATTTATAAAATGAATGAACAGTCTGGGCATCGCTATTAATTTTCGCCACCTAAAATTTGCCTCTAAAAGACACCCAAATATCTCTCAAATCGTACATTTGTTTAGGAAACTCTCTACGTAAAAGGTAAATGGGTTCATTTTGGTTATGGGTTTTCAGACATTTCTTCAAATTCCTCACGGTTTGACTACTATCAGTTCTGCAAAACCACGTGTCTGATCTTGACGCCTTTCCAAATTTTATCTGTTGTTGCTCGTAAAATTATTTGTAGAAATCCAAAATTATTTTTCGATCAATCATATTGAACGTATTTGGATAATAAAATCAATCCATGATCATATCCATATCAAATATTTGATAATAGAAACCTGTGAAACAAAAAGTAACTTAAATTAATAACCTAAAAATTGTGAATAAAACAAAATCTAGAAAAATAAAAAATGAATTTAAACTAACTATAACTTATAAACTAACATTATTTATAATTTATTTTCAAATATTATCTAGAAGCTTCAAGTTAATGGATAAAAAATATTAATTTTAGTTTTTTACAAAATCAAACAAATGATAGATAATTCTTTGATTATTATTATTTGGAAATGAGATGCAAAATGAAAAAATAATTTAATTAATTAATATTACCAAATGATTTCATGAAAATGAGAAACCAACCAAGATATTATTTGATGAAGTACTGAACACATTATTCAAAATAGTCAAACTTGCTAATGAGAAAAAGAATTAACACATAATCATAATTTAAACGAATGTAAACATTTGATAAAAATTAACGTTTTTGTTTAAATTGAGATTTTTATGCTCGTTTCTAACTTTTGACATATACTCTTGTAATGAATGTTTCATACTATAGTGAATGTATTAAGTTTGTCTCAAAGCAATCCAAGTTATGGAACTATTTGAAAAGGTTGATTCTGTAGCTCATTATAATTATCAAGATTTTAATAGGGGCCCTTTAAATTTTGTAAAAATATAGGGGGAGTTGTTGGGGCCCAACACCTCTAGAATATACTTCAATCCTCCCATCTCTAGTATCCCTATTATAAGCACTTTCCAACCTATTTCTAGAGTATGAAGTGGATGTCTAGGACCTTCCATGATGACCCCTAATAGTGGTATGGGAACAAAACCCTCTACATCATATAGTGGTGGTGTCTTTTCCTTTAGTATTCCATCAATTGGGATGCTAAATTTCATGAATAGTACACCATTTATCTTTCCTATATTTAACATGTTGGATAGCATTTCATCTATCCCATTCCCTACCTTTCTGTTTGGAGATGGGCATATATGCACATCCATTCTATCATTAGGAAGAAGATATTTTTTTTTACTTCCATCTTGATAATTGGAAGTAATACCTTCATGGGAAAGAGAAACACAATAAGTGGATGAATTCATCCATTTTTCAATATCCCAACCAACTTCCCTCAAAACAATGTATTATAAGAAAACACTCATTTTGCGTCTAGTACAGGTTATATGCTAGAAAACGCTTTTGTGACTACAAACCAAGGCACCCCTTCCCAAGGGGATTATTTTATTTTTCCTTCTTCGGAAATGTTTCCACCCCCTTCATGGCCATATTGAATATTCGTGTATTGAATGTGGGCCTACTTGTTTGGATATTGTCCACTATGAAGGTCCCAAATGCATCTAAGTCTTATCAAATAATCACATTAAGTCAAGTGAATTGATTTAATATTGACCCTTTTCCTTCTTCACCAGTGAAATCCATTCCTTCTCCTTCTGCCACATTTGGTGAAAGTCTATCTCCTACTCATCAGAAGTATAAAAGGAATAAAAAGAGGAAGAATAAGAAGAAGAAGCAAACACAAAGGGAAAAGTCACCAACTAATACAACTCATGTTGGGGATAAGAAACCAACCACTGCAAGTCATTTTGGAGATGTGAAACAAGACATAAAAATTCATGATCAAGGAAAGAAACTAGCTAATGCAATTCATGTTGGGGTCATTAATATTGATGAGAAATTTAGATGAATAGGATGCAAACCCAAGGTCCCTTGTAAGCTCTACAATGGAGATCACCTTACTCATATATGCCTATGATGTGGATTATATTGAGAATGACATGAAGACAAAGATATAAAAAGGAAAACACAAAGACATTGCAAGAAACACAGTAATACAACTAAACTCATATTCTATTAATGACTATCTAGGATACAAGATATTGTAAAATGTAAAGCAAACAATCTAGATAGAATGATGGTAGATTATCTCTTAAGAGAGAGATGTGTCGGTTATGCTCATTCATAAGAAGATGATTAAAAAGAGGTGAAAACAATATTTTAACATAAATCATCAATAAAAAAACACTAAATGTCCAAAACCCTAACCCTAGAAGATGAAACACCAAAAGGTTTGTGGGGCCCAATGTGGTTAGTTGATACGTCAACTTCCAGGGGGTGCAATGTTTGCATACGATATCCATTTGGGGTTATCAATATCCCATTTGAAAGGTATATTTAAGAAGTACACATTTCGTTTAGCCTAGAATCTACCTTTGACTACATTTTAATCTCTATTGTGCCAAAAAAACACAGTTTAAGACCTCAAAACGACCCCAGAAGTTTGGGACCCGAAAAATTGTAGAAAAGATGCCAAGATGTGGAACCATTATGAATTAGTGGAAAAGGTGGGTGGCCACCAATATCCACTTGGATTATTCCTCCCTCCTTAGGAATACATTTTTCCCATTGTGTCAAGTTCCTCTATGAGATGGGGAAACTTCTATTGAATCTAACTCTTGGTGAGCCACTTGCCCTGGTGAAGAAGTTTCCCTTCTTTGATGAACCGATAGAGCTAGATGTTATACTAGTGGATTACCTTCATCTTGGTGTCCATGATCCAATCAAATGTATCATATTCAATGCAGTCAAGATTGATTTATGTAGGGGGAAAGTGCTCAGTTTTGTCTGAAGTGTCTAGGAGAAGTGGAAAATATGGTAGAAGCACTTCCACATTAATTACAAGGTGCAATATAAGGAAATGAGGAATACTTATTCAAAATAATTTTCACCCACATCCTTAGCGATTGTGTAAGGCCCATATCAAAGTGGGAAATGCTTTTGAAGGGGTCCTATGAGGTGATATTTGAACAATTTCAACCATACCTTATATCCCACCTAAAACGTGTGTGGTACCCAATGTTTATCATGGTGCTACTTGTACTTGGTGTTGCATTTTTGGAAAATATCATGAACTTGTTGTAGGATGTGATGGATTTTTTCAACAAATTTGGCTTCTCAATCAACCTCAATCTGAGAATGGGAGGACTCTTCTTATGCAGTTGCAATGGATAGAGATACATCAATGGGGGCCAATGGATGGAACCCAAAGAACACCTAAAAATGGTTGTAAGTCATGGCCAATAGAGCTATGGAAGGATATTTTGTATATATTTTGAACATAAGGAAGGCTCTCATCCCATGTGAGTGGATTTTTGGAATTGTACATCCTTAAGATATGAACAATCATCTTGTTGACTACCTCATTCTTTACATCAGTGAGTGGGTGGAAGGAAGTTAATTTGTCCAACTTGGTGTCCATCATTGACCATAGGATGGACCGTAAATTACTTAGGAACCTACTTTCTATGTTTGAAATAATGGTCTATGGGAGACCAAAATGATCCCAATCACATTCAAAGAAGATCCTAGTAGTGGCCTCATCTGTGATACTCTTCTTTTAGGGTTCCAAAACTACCATCTTAGAGAATCAATCAATGACCATGAAGACACAGTCATTAATATTCTTAGTTGAAGGTAGACCAGACATGTAATCCATGGAGATGGATGCCCAAGGCCTATAAGTAGTACGTATAGGGGTGTATATCCCTTGTTTCTTGATGGAGAGTTTGGAAATGGAATAGGTAGCACAGGATCTGATATACTTGTGGACATGTTGTTAAATCCTTGACCAATAAAAATCCTTTTGCATTACTAACACTATTGGTTCCATGCCAAAGTGTTCTACCATCCGATCGTAATGAGCTTCCAAAATCAACTTTGCGCACTCGCTTGAAGGAACACAAATATGATTAAACTGGCATAGTAGTCCATCCTGGAGATGAAAGTATGGAACTAATTTTCTTGTGCACAATATCCAATAGATAACAACAAATTCAGAGTCACTTTTGTATAATTGTGGCCACCTGGAGGTCTCATGCCCACATGAGTTAATAATTGTGGTTAGTGTCACAACTGGGGGTTGAATGAGGTAGTATGCAAAATGTTTGGTGTTTTCCTTCTTGTGATTGATGTTCAAGTGGAATTGTTCCAGGTACATGGACCACTTTTGATGGAATTCATTCTGTAACTTTCCTTGTGTCTGCATGAATTGTAGAGGCTTGATATCAATGTGGATGATCATTTCCTTTCCCAGAACATAATTCTTGCATTGTTTACCTGACTATATGATGGATTACATATATTTTTCATAGGTGGAGTATCTATGAACAACATCATATATTGTTTCACTGTGATAGGACATCGAATGCTCATGCTAAGTGAGGACTACACTGATTGCATAATCTAAAGTGTCTTCCTCAATCTGAAATGGTTTTTTCAACTATTGAAGAATATGACTAGTTCTTAGAAGAGGAAACATTTAAAATCCTTGAATTCTTTATGTTTTAATATGGGCCAAACAAAAATGGCCTTCGCTCCACCTTTGGTCACCTGACTTAGGGCCCAATCAATATGAGAGAACCCCCAACATAAACCTACAATACAAGTTTGCAAGGACCAAGAATCTATGGAGCTCAGTCAGTGTCTTCAAGGCCAGGAAATTGTGGATGACTTGGATATTGATTGGTGTTAGCACTCTGTAATTTGCCCAAGGCTGTGATTGGAGTCACATAGGCAACATAAAAACTTCTTTGAGTCAGGGATCTAGCCCTCCAAGACTCAGAGACAGATCTCTCTATAAAATTTATCTTTGTTTGAGATTTGATCTTAGGCTAGCTATGTGGAACAAGATTTGTTTTAAAGTTCTTGGTTGAGATACAAAAGGGTCATTGGGAAAAATGGAGTCAAAAATAAAAGACAACATATGAATGGATAACTAAGACAAAATATGACCAGGCAGGATAGTCATGCCAGTGGATCATTTGAGCTTATAAAATGGGAAAAGAAGGATAGATTGAAATTCATTTCAAATGTAGAGTAGAGTATATATGAATTCTTCATTTCAAACTCAGAGGAAAACATAGATATTGTCTCGAGCCAACACAGGGTGTTAAGGACAAATCCTGCACATTATATTCTCATAAACAATATAGAAAGAAAGAACCATGTGAAATAGGAAAATGACAAATTACATCAGAGAAAACTTCAACACTTAAACACACCATAGGAATATGGAAATATAGTGCCTCTGTATTCATTCATAAAAGTCACTTACAGTTTTAAAAACATTTCTACAATGGATGGGAACATTCCCATGCTGCACTTCACTGTCCAGTCTCCTCCTACTTTGTTTAAAATCATAGGCTTTATAGCCTTTACATAATGGTTCAAGATCCTATGAAAATCGATATGAAATATTCAAAATAGAATAAAATCGAAACTAGTTTAATTCAAAATCTAGTCCTACTTTAAGGGTCAAAGTCTTATTAACTAAATCTTCCACAATATCAAGAACTTAAGCCATATCTGATATCTTCAATAATTTTCAAAAAGATGGCAAGGCACTTTGAAATCTTGCATTGACAAATGGACAATCTTCACCAAGAATTTTAAAAGCCACTTAACCTTCTTGCCTTAATACCATCCTCAAAAACTTGAAAAGGGTGATGATCTGTATCCCTTTAATATTTATGTTTCATTTGGAACCCCTTTCACAAGATCTGGACACCAAAAACTTAGACCTGGGAAAAAATATGAAAATTATGTCATTCCTTGTGCTTTCGGTGGCTTACAGGTGTAAAAAAAAATAGGGTTAGCTACCGAAAGCATAAATTTTGGCTGCTAACAATGCCTTGAGGAAAGCGAATAAGCTGCCGAAAATTTTGAGTTTTCCACAACTGTTCAAAACTGCAAAAATGGATTTTCTTCAATCCACCTACTCCTTAGGGTCTTCATTTAGGTTCTCAGCAACTTCAACTAGAGTTCTTAAATCAAAATCTGCTCTTCGATTAGGATTTTTTATCCTTAGTTTGATCCTTAAACCTCTAATCATTTTAAGCAATTTACAATTATCCTTTCGCAATTTCTTATTACTCTTTTGTTCCTTTACGTGCATTTTAGCTTTTCAAAACAATCTCTTACCTCATATGAGGTGTTTCTTATAGTCTAGTTTTGGGATTTGATGACCCTCTCAAGAAAATTCATCTCTAATATCTCTTCTTGGATTTTTTAAATCTTTGATGATGTGTTGACCTTGCTCTGTCTTCTTGTTGATGTTCCAGGAATCTCCAAGTCTGGAAACTCTGGTGAAAAAGGTTCTTCTTCAAGAGAAGCTTGCTCAGGAATCTCTCTTTACACTGGCTCTAAATCTTCCTTTGTATTTGTATAAGGAAGATTCAAAACTTTTTTACCAGAGGCATTTGTTTTCCCTTTTGTATCTTGGCTAAAAAAAAGCATCTTTTTGGCTTTCTTGGACTTGGAAGAAGAAGTTGGACCCTCTATAATTACTGGGGAAATGGATCTCCTTTTCCTTTTACTACTCTATGGTATTGAATACTTAGTGGATGAAGTCTTGTTCTTGTCCTCGAGCTGGGTTTCTGGTTCAAATTCACCCCAGAAAAGAAGATACTCCCAACTCTTATCCCTCTTCTGTAATTCTTGAAACACTATGAGTTTGATAAGGCTGTGGTGGGAAAGTCTACCTTGCACCTTGCTAGGTATGGCCTGGACCTGGTGTGTCATCTTTGTCAAGTTTTTGTAAAGGTAGAAGGGAAGATTCAAAGGACATCTACCTGTGAAATTGTTCATGAGCTTGACGTGGTAGAACATTACTCTACTGTATCTACCTTCACACGTTATGTATACGTGGATGGCTTTGAGCAATTGTTGCCACTTTTCTTCCAAGTAGGATCTAGGGAGGTCCTTTTTCAAAGTAATACATTTGTGTTCAGGTTTGAGATAAGACCTGAACTCAATGTCTTTGGTAGTGGTTGACTTGAACCATGTTTAACCAGTCCTAGGCATCTCTGTTGTTGCTGCAACAATTACTTCATCAACCTGTACCTCAATTGTTTCAATTTTGGCATTGGCTCCATCAAAGGTTAATGCAAATTCTTCAGCCACACCTTGATGAAATCCTTGGATTTTTTCATAGAACTTGTAGCAACCAACATCTTTGAACATCTGGAAAATCTCAGGGTGAGATTCCAGATAAGTTATGTCATTGAGCTCCTTCCTGAGAAAAGTTCCTCCCTTCTTCATATGCAATAAAATTTGTCAATACCTGCAATGCAATAAAATTAGGCACGGGGAGATACAGTGGCACTGATAGGGGACGAATTGAAGTTCAGGCGGAGGAAAATGCATGATATGGGGGAAACGATTTGAGCAAAAACCCTTGATAAAGAATGAAACTCAAATCACAGTGATGATTGTATCATTTGACCAGGATGAAAAAACCATGTGATAGATCAGGTAAAGATGAATGATGTGGATTTATGGTGACCAGATCTACTAGATTAGGGTTAAACAAATCTCACTAAATAATCATATTAGACAAACAGTTACTTTCCCAGATCGTATAATGATCCGATTTCAGTTAATTGCGGCAACACTTGAGAAAATGATGTTGTGTACTGATGGCGGATTGAAAGTCCAATGGAAAAATATGACCATTAACTGTCTCTATGCTTTCGAAAGATTAAAATGCCTCACACATACCATTTTAGCTACCGAAAGAGACAACTTTCGACATCTTAGAATACTTCAAAAAAATCAACCTTAGCTGTCGAAAGTGAAATTTTAGAGTTTTTCGAATAAAAGTACAGACTCATCATTTTTTGAAAAGGTAGGTCTAAAGCTCATCTTAAAGACATTTAACTCAAAATATCTTTCATCTAGTGATTCATCTTAGTACCTAAATGACCATAACTTGGGAAATTTTATTTCAATAGACAACAAGACCAGCAAGCCAGGAACTTCATCATGATACCCACCAATCATATCTGAATGATCAGGTCTCCTATCATTATAGAATACTAATATAGGCTCCAATTGGGGATGCCATCTCTTGAGGAGGTGTCAAGAATCCCATCTCTCTGGATTCATAAATTAGTGCCTTGTCCATTGGGATGATCCCACAATCGTATTCTACACCTGTACCTTTTTTATCTTGCAACTGAAAATCAAATCATAATGAACACTGATGAAAAATAGATGCTCAGAATGTTGATCTTATTCACATTCTCCTACCTACCCTATGCTACTAATAATTTGTCGTTCTAAATGATACAATGATGCCAATGCAGCCAATCAAGCAACTGCTGAGACCAGAGGACTGCTTGACTTCTTGTTAGCATAGTAAAAAAGGCATTTTGACATTTTGTCCATAGTTTCAAAACTACAAAGTGTAATGGCCACTACTGAAAACATGATTGATCTTTACAATAGAGACCTCGACAATATTGAAGAACACAAGTAATGCCAGAGATAGATTGAGGCTCTATAGTGAAAAATTTCTCCATGTAGGTGACTATAGGATCAAGGTAGAAATGACCTGTTCCTTGATTTTTAGATTCAGCCAAGTGAGTAACATGCTCTGGCACCATATCTATGTTATTTGCATCCTCATGCACTTCCTAACATGGCTGCAAATTTTTTGATGGGTCTTGAAATGATACCTCTGTTGAAAAAGACAGAGAAGTTGCTTGCCTGATCATGTCGATATCATAACAAATTTTTATCCCATGGTTGGATGATGGAAAATGAATTTGACAAACCAAGTCATCCAACACATGAGATATTGGATCCTGTAGAAATTGAAATGATTGTTGCATTGGTTCCACCGAGACTTCTTGATTTTCTGTGTGTTTATCCTTTAGCATATACTCAAGATTCTTTTTCAAAAACTGAAATGAATTAAAGCATAATGGTACAAAGTTATTTTGGTCTAACTCATAATTTGTCTCAGGCTTTAATATTTCATTTGGAATTTGAAAATCAAAGTAGGTCAAGGGATGCAATTCTAGGTTTAGAACAACCTCCATATCAACAATGGCATCTTCAACTGATTGATCAGAGGATTTTCTGTCTTCACTATTTACAACTGGCCTAGAGTTTCTTTTTAGAAATTGAAAAGATGAGAAACATAAGGGCAAAGTGTTTCCACTTACTCCGAGATTTTCTGCATTTTCCTCATCGCTGTCATGATTGTTGGGCAAAGGATGATTATCATATCTGAGTTGTAACTGATCTTCTTCCTGCCAACGACATACTGTTGGTTTCTTCGAATAGTCAACATCTATTTCAGCCTCATGATCATCATCATACTGATCACACTTGTGTAGATTATTCCAGTAAGAAAAGTCATCAAACATGCACATCATATCAGCTGATGGATCTTCAACAAGCTGAGTTGGAACTTCATCTTTGAATATGTTATGAATTGAATACATGAAAGAATCATTATCCAAACCATGGTACCAAGGGTGAGCTGCAAAATGTTTGGGAACATTGACCTTTTGTTTCTCTGAAATCAATGGAACATGATGTCTTTGAACATCAATTTCCCCTCTATTACTAATTTTCGATATAATCTCTTTTACAGTGTTGGCCAGGACGTCTAGCTTCACTTCTAAAGGTGTCACCTGCTTCTTTTCATTTTTTGCCTTTTCCTCTACTCTTAGCTTGGATCTTTTGTGAAGCAAATTGGCTTCTACATCAACTGCCATCTTTTGCATTTCTTCAAGGGTTGTAGCATTCCTTTATCTTAATTGGAATTTCATTTCTAGATCAAAGGCTTCTGGGTAATGCAATTGAGCTAAACTAGGAGGTGGCCTTACATCCATAGGTATTGAATGATACACCTCATTGAACCTGGTTGAGAACTATTGTACTGTCTCTCTGGGTTTTCTTTTCAAGTGGTCATATTCTTCTAGGATGAGAAATACATTTCTCATGATCACCCACCTATCTAAGAAAACTTGCATGAACTGATGAAAATTTCTGATGCTTGCAGCTGGGAGGTTTTTAAACCAATTTTTAACTTTGCCTTGCAAAAACAAGGCAAACATCCTGATATAGACATTGTCATCTTCGACCTCATAAAGGTCAAGAAAATCTTCAAACCTCTGGATATGTTTTTCAGCAGTAATATTTGCATTCTCTCCATCAAACTTGGGTAGATTATTGGTGTAATTTGCAGGGAGGTCATGGAGGATAGGAGGCAAATCTAGGGGCTTGTATCTGTCTGGGATTTTGGCAGGTAGAAGAGATGAAGCAAGAGGCTTATGACCATTCGGAGGTTTATCAAGAGTAGGAGATAAAGCAGGAGGCTTATGTCTCACTAGGATTTCTACAGGTGCATCTGGGATGTGCACAGGTGTATGAGTATGTACATAATTTACAATTTGGGGTTTAGTCTCTCGAGGCTCTTCAGGTTGAAAATGATCATCCTAAATTTCAACAATATACTCTGGACCAGGATCATGATAAGAGAGAAAGTAATTTTAGATGAAACCAATAATATCATGAATACAATTTGAGCTTGAGTACCTGGTCTTTATTGGTTTCTTGGTCATGCTTTAGGTTCTTCCTCCAGTGGAGTCTTTGAGTTGGCGCTATCTCGATTTGATTTGGATTTTCCAGGTGAATGATCTCAGCCTTCTTGTGTCTGGTCACTGTCCACCATCAATGATTAGATCTGGAACTTTGAAGTGTACTACTAGGGAGAGTTCCCCAATATGGTCGTCATTCTGTTAGCACTCTATAATTTACCCAAGGCTGTTATGGCAGTCATAGAGGCAACATCAAAACCTCTTTGAGTCAGGGATCTAGCCCTTCAAGACTCAAAGAGGGATCTCTCTATCAAATTTATCTTTTTTTGAGATTTGATATTAGGCTAGCTATGTAGAAGAAGATTTGTTTTAAAGTTTTTGGTTGAGAAAACAAAGGGTCATTGGGCAAAATGGAGTCAAAAATAAAAGACAACATATGAATGGATAACTAAGACAAAATATGACCAGGCAGGATAGTCATGATAGTGGATCCTTTGAGCTTATAAGATGGGAAAAGAAGGATAGATTGAAATTCATTTCAAATGTAGAGCAGAGTATATCTGAATTCTGCCTTTCAAACTCAAAGAAAAATATAGATATTGTCTCGAGCCAGCACAAGGTGTTAAGGACAAATACTGCACATTATCTTCTCATAAACAATACAGAAAGAAAGAAGCATGTGAAATAGGAAAATGACAAATTACATCAGAGAAAACTTCAACACTTAAACACAACACAAGAATCTGGAAATATAGTGCCTCTGTATTCATTCATAAAAGTCAGTTACAGTTTTAGAAACATTTCTACAATGGATGGGAACATTCCTATGCCGCCCTTCACTATCCAATCTCCTCCTACTTTCTTTAAAATCATAGGATTTATAGACTTTACATAATAGTTCAAGATCCTATGAAAATGGATCTGAAATACTCAAAATAGAATAAAATCAAAACTAGTATAATTCAAAATCTAGTCCTGCTTTAAGGGTCAAAGTCTTATTAACTAAATATTCCACAATGTCAAGAGATTAAGCCATATCTGATATCTTCAATAATTGTCAGAAGGATGACAAGGCACTTTGAAATCCTTCTTTGACAAATGGACAATCTTTACCAAGAATTTTAAAAGCCACTTAACTTTCTTTCCCTAATACCAGCCTCAAAAACTTGAAAAGGGTGATGACCTGTATCCTTTTAATCTTTATCTTCCATTTGGAACCCCTTTCACAAGATTTGGACACCAAAAACTTTGATCTAGGCAAAAATATGAACATTCTATCATTCCTTGCGCTTTTGGTGGCTTACAAGAGTAAAACAGAATAGGGTTAGCTATTGAAAGCATAGCTTTCGGTTGCTAACAATGCCTTGAGGAAAGCGAATAAGATGCCGAAAATTTTGAGTTTTCCACAACTGTTCGAAACTGCAAAAATGGATTTTCTTCGATCCACCTACTCCTTAGGGTCTTCATTTAGGTTCTCAGCAACTTCAGCTAGAGCTCTTAAATCAGAATGTGCTCTTGGCTTAGGATTTTTTAGCCTTAGTTTTATCCTTAAACCTCTAATCATTTTAAGCAATTTATGATTATCCTTGAGCAATTTCTTATTGCTCTTCTGTTCCTTTACGTGCATTTTAGATAACCTTTCAAAAAAATCTCTTACCTCATCTGAGGTGTTGCTTATAGTCTGGTTTTGGGATTTGATGACCCTCTCAAGAAAATTCATCTCTAATATCTCTTCTTGGAGTTTTTCAATCTTTGATGGTGTGATGACCTTGCTGTGTCTGCTTGTTTATGTTCCAGGAATCTCCAAGTCTGGAAACTCCAGTGAAAAAGGTGCTTCTTCAAGAGAAACTTGCTCATGATTCTCTCTTTCCACTGGCTCTAAATCGTCCTCTAAATCTGTATAAGGCAGATTCAAATTTTTTTTACCGGAGGCATTTGTTTTCCCTTCTGTATCTTGGCTAAAAACAAGCATCTTTTTGGCTTTCTTGGACTTGGAAGAAGAAGATGGCCCCTTTGTAATTACTGGGGAAATGGCTCTCCTTTTCCTTTTACTGCTCTATGGAGTTGAAGACTTAGTGGATGAAGTCTTCTTCTTGTCCTTGGGCTGGGGTTCTAGTTCAAATTCACCCCGGAAAAGAAGATACTCCCAAATCTGATCCCTCTTTTGTAATTCTTGAAACACTATGAGTTTGATAAGACTGTGATGGGAAAGTCTACCCTGCACCTTGCTAGGTATGGCCTGGACCTAGTGTGTCATATTTTTCAATCCTTTGTGAAGGTAGAAGGGCAGATTCAAAGGACATCTACCCATGAAATGGTTCATGAGCTTGAAGTGGTAGAACATTACTCTACTATATCTGCCTTCACATGTTATGTATACCTGGATGAATTTGAGCAATTGTTGCCACTTTTCTTCCAGGTAGGATCTAGGGAGGTCCTTTTTCAAAGTAATACATTTGTGTTTAGGTTTGAGATAAGACCTGAACTCAATGTCTTTGGTAGTGGTTGACTTGAACCATCTTTCACCAGTCCTAGGCATCTCTGTTGCTGCTGCAACAATTTCTTCATCAACCTGTACCTCAATTGTTCCAATTTTGGCTTTGGCTCCATCAAAGGTTAATGCAAATGCTTCAACAACACCTTGATGAAATCCTTGGATTTTTTCACAAAACCTGTAGCAACCAACATCTTTGAACATCTGGAAAATCTCAGGGTGAGATTCTAGATAAGCTATGTCATTGAGCTCCTTCCTGAGCAAAGTTCCTCCCTTCTTCATCTGCAATAACAATTGTCAATACCTTCAGTACAATAAAATTGGGCATGGAGAGATACAGTGGCACTGATAGGGGATGAATTGAGGTTCAGGAAGAGGAAAATGCGTGATATGGGGGAAAATATTTGAACGAAAAACCCTTGATAAAGAATGAAACTCAAATCACAGTGATGATTGTATCATTCAACCAAGACGGAAAAACCACATGATATATCAGGTAAAGAAAAATGATGTGGATTTATGGTGACCAGATATACTAGATTAGGGTTAAACAAATCTCACTAAATAATCATATCAGACAAACAATTACTTGCCCAGATCGTATAATGATTTGATTTCAGTTATTTCGGTAGCACTTGAGATGACGATGTTGTGTACTGATGGCGATTTGAGAGTCTGATGGGACAATCTGACCGTTAACCGGCTCTGTGCTTTCGACAACTTAAAATGACTCACATATACCATTTTAGCTACCGAAAGAGACAACTTTCTGCAGCTTAGAATACTTCGAAAAAATCGCCCTTAGCTGTCGGAAGTGAAATTTTAGAGTTTTTCTAATAAAAGTACAGACTCATCAGTTTTTGAAAAGGTAGGTCTAAAGCTCATCTTAAATACATTTAACTCAAAAAATATTTCATCTAGTGATTTATCTTAGTACCTAAATGACCATAACTTGGGAAATTTTATTTCAATAGACAACAAGACCAGCAAGCCAGGAACTTCATCATGATACCCACCAATCATATCTGAATGATCAGGTCTCCTATAATTATAGGATACTAACAATTGGATCCACATGCACACCCTGATCATCCACTATGTATCAAAAATATTGAATTCCTTACATGCCAACGGAACACTTCTCCAAATCGACATATAAATTTTGTTGTCATAGGGTGCCCAAGGCCTATTGAATGTTCTTCAAATGTTCCTCATATGTTTTTCTAAAGATGAGGATGTCATCTATATAGATGAACACAAAGGATTTTGTGAATGGCCAAAATATATAATAAATCATCTGCACAAATATGGAGGGACATTAGTCAAGCCTAAATGCATGACCAATCACTAGAAGAGTCCTTATTTACACTTGAGGGTTGTCTTCCATACATCAATATACTCAATCAACACCTAGTGGTAGCCTGAATTCATATCAATCTTACTAAAAAAATTGGTTCCCTTGAGCAAATTTAAAATGTCATCAATCCAGATGATTGGGTATCAATTTTTTACTGTGATATTTTTCAAGGCTCTATAATAAATACAAAGTCACCATGTCCCATACTTCTTCTATACTAGAATAATTGGGCTACCACAATGTGAGTGTTAGGACCCAGAAATGTCCCTTCACTATACCTTTTTCTCATTCAACCTTATCATTTCTATGCTAAAATGCCTAATATACTGTTTGCTAAGACTTTTTTCCCAAGGTATGAATCAATTCTCTTTCTTTTGTATTCTTATTTACTTAACATGTTTGATTGGTAGTGTTTCTCATATTTTACCCATGAATTCTCAACTAATGATCAAAATGTGTAGATTAAAGAAAAACAACCAAGTCTTGAATAAAGATCAATGTTGTTACACCATTTGTTACAGTTTTGTGCTTGTTCTACATGTTGTTAAGTGACTACAACAATCGTGCACCTTTTTTGGAAGTTGTTACACCTACTGCAATAGACTCCCACCGAACCTGGAAGCTGGTATATCATTCAAATATGTATCCTGAAGACATATCCTTAAGGATGTTACACATTTTTAAGACAAATCCTCAAGGCTATTACATGTTTTGGCTCACGCTGGTGATCAAGATTGTTTCCAGATTTTATGAAGATGACAGATATTTTATATCATACAAAAAGATTGAGAATATCCGATTCTCAAGGCTGTTCTGAGTCCATTTCAACTGAATGTATATGTCTTTAAATAACAGATCTTTTGTAATCATTATGGGTGAAAAATATTAACTGTGGAACAGAGAGTAAAGTGAATCATTTTTGTATATGAGCATTTTGGCGATTTAATAAAGAAAGTGATTTGAGTTTCTCCAACCTACTGTAGTCTTTTTGAGTGGATTTAGTGAGAAGGAAAGGGCCCATATTCATTAGAGACTCCTCTCTATTTTGAGTTTTAGATTAACTGCTTTGATTTGGATGATTTATCTGTTTGGCATTTCTAGAATACATTTGTTGTTACATTTCAATCCCTTTCTGTTAAATGCACATTAGTGTGTCTCATGAGAGTTAGAATCAATTGTTGAATACTGTTTAAGACAATCTTTCCCTTTTCTTCATTAGATTAAATCTTTGTTTTCAAGAAAAAGAAAATAAAAGTGTGAATTCCCTTTCTACAATTAAGTAGACTTCCTTTCAGCAGTTAGCACATAACTTGTTTCTGCAAGAGAAAAATATAAAATTATAATAGATTAGATAATACAGGATTCTTATACACTCATCAAATTAGATTTCAATTATGCAAGTGTGATTTCAATTTGTAGAACTCCAGCTATGTCAGCAACTTGTGTTAGTGTTTATATTTTCAACTCTGTTTCTTTTAGTGTTAATTTTCCTTACTGCAATTGATTAGTGTTTTCTTTCATAATCTAGCATATACTATGCACAATTATCTTGCAATAAAAAAAATTTCCTGGGTTTGACAATTCATATTGAATACATTAATTATCTATTTATTTAGACAATTAAAGTGCCCAACATTTTTGCGCCATTGTCGAGGAAGTTAATTATAGATTCTTGTAAGCACATTAGTTTTCTTTTCTTAGGACTGAGTTGTCTGCATGAATCGAGGAACATGAGGATGTATCCCCAAAAGTAATAACCCTACAGGTACCAGAGGACGTTGTGGAAGGAATCCTGCACTGGGAAGGCCAACCTTTGTTGATGAGATTATAGACAGAGAAGATTATTCTTTGGGATCTATCTTTTTCCCTTCAAATCCTCCAAAAAGACATATTCCTCGGACATCAAAACTACCCCATTTTGAAACATCATTTTCATCAGGGGTTGAATCTAAAGATTTTTCACCAACAAATAAACTTGCAACACTAGAGAATATTGAAGATCAAGAAAGTGTATCTCAGAATAGGGAAAAGCTAGAAGAAGATGTTTATCAGATCAACATATAGATAGTCACTAAAGAGGAGTGGAACACTTTCCATATTGAGTGGAGAGAAAGAGAATGTATGGAAAATCAAGGAGATAATGAAGAGGAGCTCCACCGTGAGGATCTAGTGAACAATGAAGATCAGGTAAATGATGAAAATACTATCTCTACCCTGGTATTTCCTATTACTAATATTCCTACACAAGGGATGGCTCCTATGAAGAACATACCTCTCTCAGCCATGCTGAACTTCCATGGATTATCTACTGAGGATTCAGATGAGTTTTTGTTTGAATTTGATATTCTGTGTAGAAGCTATGACTATAGTACTATTGTGTAGAAGCTTAAATTGTTTCCAGCTACATTGAAGGGTAATGTGTTAAGATGGTTCATAAGCCTTGGAGGAGAGAATATTTCAACAAGGAGACAAATGAGGCGTCTTTTCCTGAACAAATACCAAGACTACTGCAGAACGAGGGAATGAAGAGAGGAATTGTTTAAGATGTCTTAGAAGGAGGACGAGACCCTTGAAGATTTTTTGGAGTGACTCTAGTATAATCTACAAAGGTATAGACATCCAGATGCGAGTAAGGAGATTCTCAAAACTATTTTGCTAAAGGCGTTAGAGATGATTGTTTATATATGTTGAATATTCTTGGCAAGGGAGATATATCTAAGGAATCCTATGAAGACATTGTAAATATTTGTAAGAAGAATCAGATCAGGCATTGTCCATTTTATGTCCGAAATGCAGAGACAAACATCCACCAAGGGAATTCCCACTGAAAAATGTCTAGGTATGTCTTATTTGTGAATTAGATCATGCCACTGACAAATGTCCCTCCCTACCAGGTGTAAAATCTTCAATGAAGGAGACTGATGAGGAAACGAAGGCTATCTATCTAATAACACATAGGAGAAAATGGAAGCCATGAGGTCAAGGTGTAAACCCTCAATTCTCTCCTACAACACTTAATTATTGGAATAATGTGAACAATCAGCTTCAATATGGCCAGATGAATGCCCCCCCTCCAAATAATATGCCACCTCTTTATCAGGATCCCAATGCATGGGTAACTATGCCCCAACAAAAGAATCATCTTGGGAAATGGAACCCATATTAGAGAGGCCCTCAACAACAACTTAATTATCAAAACCCTCACTAACATAACCCATATCAACAACAGTTCCAACCCTAGTACTAGCAGCAACAACTGCAGTTACCTCCCAATTCCCCATAGAAAAATCCTCCCTTATGGCCTCAGATGCTTGTGCAACCTAACCCAAATCCAAATAATAAGGCCATTCAAAATATTGATATACATAATGGGCCAGATCTGTTTATTACCCCTATGTCTTGTGATGAGATAAAATTAAGATCAGGGAGAATAGTCGAGCCAATAATTGAAGATGCTCCATCTTCATAATTAGACAAGGAATCACGGGAAAAACCATCTGTTTATACAGAGGAAAATGATGAACCTATCATAGAATTAGCAGATCTCCCATTCCCTAAAAGATTGGAAATTACCAAAACTGTGGAATTACCATCCTTCAATCTCTTAGGAGAATTGAAAAATCAGTATGTTAACATTCCACTATTGCAAGCGATTAGATATCTCCCTATTTATGCGAAGACTATGAAAGGCCTCTATATCAAAAATCCTAGAAGGAACCTATGGATCCCCTCATAGTGCATGTAGTGGGAGAATTTTCTGAACTGATGTTAGGCAAAACCCCACCTATTAAATATGGTGACCCAGGAAACCCTACAGTCACTGTCAAAATTGGACAGACATTTATTCCCGATGTGTTAGTTGATTTAGGGGAAAAAATTAACATTATTCCAATGGAGATGAAACAATTGTTGCAACTCAGAATGCAAGTCTGACCTACTCCTACTATTTTAGAATTAGTTGATCATTCCACTATCAAACCAAAAGTAGTAATCAATGATCTAGTTATTTTAGTTCATTCATAGGACTATCCTGTTGATTTTTTCGTATTGCAACCTAAAACCCATTTGGGGGGTCATCCTCTAATTCTAGGAAGACCATGGTTAGCTACAATCGATGCCTTCATTGGTTTTATATTTGGTTCAATGACCATATTTGATGGTTATGATACCAAGAAACTGTCCCTTTATCATCATGCTACACCGTATGTGGAACCCGAAAATTCTTTATGTATGGACATTGAGGATGAAAGCACTCTGCCTGTGCTAACCATAGGAAAATCCCTAAGTTTAAAAGACAAGACAGAGGATGAGCTAATCAATATATTTATCAGTGACCCCTCTGTTGTTACACCAAACACATATCACCGATTGAGTAGAGTCTTTGACCCTACTGCCCAGGAAGGAGTCAGTGCAGAGATGTTCTATGAAACTGTTGTAAATCAAATTAATTTAGTTGTAACAACAGACACTAAAACAACTGAATTATTTCCTAAAATTAGTTCTAAGAGCATCACTATAGAAATCAAACCTAGAAAAACCCTGAACATCAATCCCGATTTATCTTCTGCTGAAACTGAATGTTTGATGAAGTTATTGATTGAACATAAAGAGGCATTTTCCTAGGATTACATGGATATGAAAGGAATTTCCTATGAACTATGCACCCACCATATACACATTAAGGAATAATTCCAATCCATTTGCCAACCCCAAAGAAGAATGAACCCTAATATTAAAGAGATTGTTAAAGAAGAACTCTAGAAACTTCTTAATACATGATTCATCTACCCTATATCAAACAGCAAGTGGGTTTCACCCCTAGTTATTGTGCCTAAAAGGAATGGTAAATGGAGAGTAAGTGTGGACTATAGAGCCCTGAATAAGGCCACGCAGAAGGATCATTTCCCTCTTCCATTTATTGATTAGGTTCTAGACAACCTATCTGGGAAAAAGTTTTTCTCTTTCCTAGATGGATTTAATTGGTATAACCAGATAACAATTTCTCCATAGGATCAAGATAATACCACCTTTACCATCCCTTGGGGTACATTTTCCGACAAGGTTCTCCCATTTGGCTTATGTAATGCACCAACCACTTTCCAGATAGCTGTAATTGGTATTTTCTCTGATATGATAAATGACTGTATGGAAATATTCATGGATGATTTTACATCGTATGGTACTGATTTCGATGAAGCTTTAGCTAATATGGAAAAAGTACTCAAAATATGAATACAGTCTCATCCTTCTCTAAGTACAGAAAAGTGTCATATGATGATGAGTGAAGGTGTGGTGTTGGGACACTTCATTTCTTATGCAAGAATTTAGGTAGACCCAACCAAAATCCAGGTAATTTTGGACATTCCAACTCCATCAACTCTGAAAGAGGTAAGAATCTTTTTAGGGAATGCTGGATATTACAGGAGATTCATGAAAAAAAATTCCAAACTTGCCTCTCCCTTATTTTTTCTATTGACAAAAGATGTTGACTTTACTTGGACTGACAAATGCGAATTTTCTTTTGCATATCTAAAACAAAAATTGTCTACAACTCCCATTTTGAGAGGGGCCAATTGGGCTCTGCCATTTCACATTTCTTCAGATGCCTCAGACATTGAAATTGGTGCAGTGCTAGGGAAAAAAGAGGACAAATATCCCTATGTTATCTACTATATCATCAAGAACATGGCTCCTGCTGAGTTAAACTATATAGTCACAGAAAAAGAATTCTTGGCAGTAGTTTATGTTATCAATAAATTCAGGCATTATCTCACTGGTTATTCTACTTTTACTCATACTGATCATTCAACAATTAACTATTTAATGAATAAAACTATTACTAATGCCCGAGTAACAAGATGGTTGTTATTACTACAAGAATTTGACATCACTATAGTAGATAGACCAGGAAAAGAAAATGTGGTTGATGATTTTCTCTCAATATTGAATATAAATGATGATAATTCACCTGTAGATGATTCCTTTCCAGATGAAAATTTGTTTGCAGTATATGCTCACTCACCTTGGTATGCAGACATTTCTAATTATTTGGTTGCAGGGAACATACCTCCACATCTATCTTCCCGAGAAAGAAGGAAGATTATTCAGAAGAGTGTTCGGTATAGTTGGATAGGGGGGTATCTTTTCTACACATGCCTAGCTCAAGAAATTAGGAGATGTGTGAGAGATGACGAAGTTTATGATCTGCTTAAAGCTTGCCATGATGGCCCTTGTGGGGGTCATTTTGCTGATAAAAGGACTAGGCACAAAATTTTGAGGATGGGCTATTTTTGGCCCACAATATTTCAATATGCCAGGAAGTATGTCCAATCCTATGATAGTTGCCAGCAAATGGGTCAGCCAAATCATACGGATGAAATGCCTCTCCAACCTCAAGTGGTTTTAGATCCTTTTGAGAGATGGGCCATGGATTTTGTAGGGCCTATTAACCCACCTTATAATCAGAAAGTCTATATATTGGTCTGCATAGATTACATGACCAAGTGGGTAGAGGCAAAAGCACTCATCCGGGCCTTAGAAGAAGTTGTCTTAGAATTTTTGTTTGAAGATATATTTGTTAGATTTGGAGTTCCCAAAGAGATAGTAACTAATGGGGGACCACCTTTTACATCACATAAGTTTGAAGTTGTACTCAGTAAATATCATGTTTTACATAGAACAACTTCTCCATGCCATCCCCAAGGTAATGGGTAGGTGTAAAGTACAAACAAAGTCATAGAAGATATTCTTACTAAGACAGTGAGGGAACATCGTTAGGATTGGTCTGACAGATTGAATGAAGATTTATGGGCTTATCAAACCACTTGGAGGAACACAATTGGTTTTTCTCCTTATGAACTGGTATATGGGAAGAGCCCTATTTTCCCCATTGAGTTCGAAATCAAAACCTTAAGAACTGCATCAGCCGTCAATCTAGACTTGACTATGGCACAAAAGTCTAGACTACAACAGCTAAATGAGCTAGATGAGAAGCGTTTGGATGCTATTCATCAAAACACAGTGATTCAACAACAAAGAACCAAGTGGCATGATGGAGTCATCAAGAAGAAGTTATTCAAAAAGGGAGATTGGGCTCTGTTGTATGATTCGTGCTTTAAATAATTTCAGGGTAAGATGCGTACAAGATGGCTAGGACCTTACAAGGTAGACATTATTTTTCCCTTTGGCATAGTCAGGTTGATCACTATTGATGGATCCAATACACAATTACGTGCAAATGGTCATGTTAAGAACCAAACATCAATATAGCATATAAAAACCTCAGGAAAAGTACTCAACGCCTTGAAAAAGAGATAATTTCAGATTATAAGCCTCTTCGAGGGGGAAACCTCCTTTTACCCCACTTAAATGTTCAAGTACAGGATGATTCAAAATGAAAATGTCTCCTTGGTATATATAGGAGACTAGGAGGTATAATTACAACTAATGGCCCAAAGCCGACATAAATAAAA